>PVJA010042884.1:0-17078 GCA_004027025.1 Myocastor coypus | reverse complement strand
AGAAGGGAGGAAAGGGGGAGGGGAAGGGAAGAAAGGGGGAGGGGGCAGGAAAGGGGGAGGGGAGGGGAGGGAAGCTGGGGAGGAAAGAGAATGAGGAGAGGAAAAGCTAAGAAGATGCACAGCACAGTGCTATCTAGTCTTCAGCAAACCACATTTTCCTTCTTTCTTTTCTTTTCTTTTTTTTTTTTTTTTTTTTGGCCAATGAAGAGATTTATCCAAGTGCCCAGCTAGAAAGGAGGACGATACATCCTGCTTGGCTCTGCTCAACCTCAGAAGTCTACTTTGCACTCTAGTCCTGTGTCACACTTATGGAAAAGGGCTCCACAGTCAGATAATATAAATGGAGACCCAGGGGAAGGGGAATCTGACAGGAAGAGACCTATTTAATGACTTCTAACAATTCTAAAATTACACTGTCCCCTCTCATTCTGGCTCCTTTGACTTCTCCCCCCCTCCCCTCCCCTCCTCTCCCCTCCCTTCCCTTCCCATCCTGCCCCTTTCCATTCCATGCCCTTCCCCATTCCTCTCTCTATTCTGGTTTTTCTTTTCCAGATGTATACGTATACCCGCCACCCTCCCTTCCTGCACCTCTCCCTTGCTTTCTCACAACTAAAGTTACAGCTTCATATTTATGCATCTGACTTCAACTCAACGTCAGCAGGTTCAACCTAGTTTTCTCCTTTCCACATTTGGGACTCTTTTCTCTGACAGTACGTAAACTGAATTTTACTTGTTTAATACTGGAATGCACATGGTATCATTTTTGAATTGCTGTGAAAAACAAACTCACTGCTTGAAATTCAATATCTGTTTATACTTCTTTTTGTCATTAACCTGAAGGTATTCAGTCAAAATACTATGCTGAAAGTCTACATGAATTCCTTTTAATGTTCTTCTTTGTTAGATTATGTTTGAAACACAATTAGCTAGTATATATATATATATATATATATATATATATATATATATATATATTCTTTCTTTCTTTCTTTCTTTCTTTCTTTCTTTCTTTCTTTCTTCCTTTCTTTCTCCAGTGGCTATGTTAATTTTTTCTCTAAGTATTCGAAACATAATATGTTCTAAAAGTCTAAACTATACAAAAGTTGTCTTTAGAAACATGGTATTCTTCTGTCTCTTCTTTAAACCCATCCAAATATCCTTCCTGTCCCATTCTCACCTTCTCTGCATGTAGCTAATTTAATTAGCATTGTCCTTCTGGTTGATACCTTTTCCTCACTAAACGTGTGTGTGTGTGTGTGTTTTAAAATTTCTCTCTGTATGAGGCAGAGTTCTCCAGAGAAACAGAGCAGTAGATCCTCGATAGATCTGTGAGAAATGTTTAGTAGAGGCCTCGGCCCACATGACTGTAGAAACTGAAAAGTCCTGTGATGGGCTGTCGGAAAGCCAGAGAACCAAGGAATGGGTGGTGTAGCTCAGCACAAGCCTAACATCTCAGAACACCGAAGCTGATGATGCAACTCTTACTTTGAGGCCAAAAGCTTCAGAGACTGTGGACTGTGGGGCTATTGGTTCTTCAAAGACTGGACACCCTCGAGTTCATATGTCCAAGGGCAGGAGAAGATATGCCCAGCTTGGGGTGGGGTGGGATTGGCCTTTGCCCACTGGGTGGATGATGCCCACTCAGATGGGTGAAGGTGGATCTTCTTCCTCAGTGCACTGGTTCATAGGGTGATCTCTTCTACAAACGCTCATAGTTACACCCCAAAACAATGCTCTACTAAGTGAGAACCCCTTATTTCAGCCAAGCTGACCCTTGACATTGACTATCATAATTTTTATACAAAAGATAGTATATTATAGATAATATTATGTACTTTGTTTTCCCATATAATTATATCTTTTTAGAATTTACTGAATTTTTTTTTACAGGTGTAAACACATACTATAGAACATTTTTTTTTTTTTTTTTGCCGGGGGCAATCTTTATTTTAAAGAGAAAAAATAGAAATAACAATAAAACAGAACTTCAGAGCAGGTTAGTAGGAGAGTTATAATAATATACCGTGTATGTTGTCCTTATAGTAGTTAATCAGACTATAAGATACAGGCATGGTATCTTGTCTAAGTAATACTAACACAAACCTTTTTCTCAATGAACTAAGAGAAACTATTTGTATAACTATCTTAACTACTTTGTTTTAAATACATCTCTTTTCTTTTTCTTTCTTTCTTTATACACTATAGCTTTGACCAGACTTGTACACATGCACATTTAGTGTTTTTTTTTTCCCTCTAGTATTTGATGGTGACTGAAAATGCTGCAGTGAATCACCTTGCACATTTGTACCCTCCTGGGGCCAGAGGCATGTCCTCAGGGTAAAGTCTTAGAACTATGGTTGCTCAGCGTCTTAGTTGCTTTCTCAATGTTGGCACAAACTACCTGACACAGTTAAAGCAGGAAAGGCTTGTGTTAGCTCACAGCCTGCAGGGGTTGCGGTTCTCAGTCATGTTGGCAGAGAGGAGACCGGGCTCACAGGCAGAGGCGACAGGCAGGAAGCAGTGGAGGGGCGACCCAGTGCTCCCTGTCCCTTTTATCCCCTCCAGGCTGCAAACCTTTGGGTCATGCTGCCCACAAGCAGGATGTTGTTGTCCACACGCAGAACAGTGCTTCACCAATCAGTGGAATACTGTAGTTAGCACACCCTGAATCCATACTCATTGCCCCCCCCCAAGATCTGGGTGTCACACCACACGCCCAAGATCGGGCCCCTTTCCACAGTCCCCACCTGGGGGCACACGAAGACTTAGGGAGACATCTAGATAGAAGCTGTAACACAGGGTCAAAGGTAAATGCATATGTAGTTTGTCAGATAATGTGCAAGTCCCCTTCGGAGTGCTGAGCTGGTTTGGAGTCTCATCAGTAGTGTACTGGAATATTTTTCTACCATCTTGTCAAGAGTATATGGGAGCCAGCAAGAGAGCTCAGCAGACTATGCACCTGCTTAGGCAAGTACAGGGACCCAGGCTGAATCGCTGGCCTCACATGCTGTACCATCCCTGCCCCCTGGGCACGCTGAGTCCGCCATGGAGGCTGGGCACGGTGGTGTACACCTATAATCCACCAGTGCTTGGGAGGTTGAAAACAGGAGAATCACGAGTCCAAGCTGAGTAGTGAGACCTTGCAGCAAATAAATAAATAAATAAACAAACAAATAAATAAATATTTATAAAAGTATAATGTTGTCATTGTTTTGAACTTTAACAATCCAATGGGTAGAACTATCTCATTATAGTTTTAATTTTCATTTTAAAAATAATAATATTGTTATTATTTATTGAGATGGGGGTCAATATGTAGTGTAGACTGGCCTTGCATTCACTATATAGCTCAGGCTGGCCTTGAAATTGTGGCAACCCTCCTGTCTCAGCCTCCCAAATTCTGGGATTATAGGAGTATGCCACCACATCCAACTATACTTGGATTTTGAGTTATAATTAAAGAGAAAACTTGTACCTACTTGCAGGTTATACAAGAATTCACTCATCTTTTCTGCTAGAACATGACTATTTCTTACATTAAGATCTCTGACCGACTTGGGGTTCATTTTCCTTTTTTGTCGGGAGGCATGGACCTACTTTTATCTCCCCCCAATGGCTACCCAGGTGTCTCACTACCATTTATTAAAAAGTCAGCTTTTTCTTCTGACAGTATTTTTTCAAAACACATGTATGGAGCGATTTGTTTGGTCAGATAAAATGCTTGGCCAGAGTCTCTATCTAGACTCCACCACTCAGATCACTTGCCCTGTGGAAGTGACTCTGGCCGAGGGCTGGCCAGCTGAGTCAGGCCACGCTGGATTTGTGAGGACAGATTTGTAGTTGGGCAAGGCCATGCGGCCAACCTCAGCAGCTGAATTGTGCCTTCTGGCCCTGTGATTAAGTCCCGAGGTAGCTTTCCAAACCCTCTGCTGTGCTTAACTTCCGCATGTTGGAGCGTCATCAACCACTCTCAGCCTGGAATTGCTGTGCTGCAGTTTCTTCTGGTTTCTTAAAATGCAAAGCATCCTTTAAAAACACTAGTTTCAGAGTTTGTTTTGCATTCTTGTTTGTATTCTTGTTCTAAATCCAGATGACCCAGTGACGTGGAAAAAAGATGGAGACCAAGAAAAAGAAGAATCTTTCTTCCCTTACATTTCTCTTTGTTCTTCTCGCTAGTAGATTAGATTCATAATGATCTGCCTGTTTACAGCCTCCGGAGAGCTAGGATTACAGGCGCACACCACCATGCCCAGTCTCTTTAGTGGCTCTATGTACAATAGTTTTGAATATTTTTGACAGAGTAGGAAGTACAGTGTGACTGGCTGGTTGTTCTTAGCATCCCTAGTAAAGGCAAATCATCAGTTCCAGGTATACATAAAAAGTCTAAAAACTTCTAAGTGTAAAGATAAGTTAATAGAGAAAAAGAAAGAGCTCAAATTCTAATTCCTAGCTCTAGACACATGTAAAAAGCCTAAAAGTTTCTAAGTGTGTTGTGAAAGAAATATCTTTTCTCCTTTTCCTGCAGGGCTGAGACTACAGTAAGCAGAACACAAGCCTCATAATTTGGTTGGCTGAAAGCGTAAGCTTAACGCTCAGTCCGGCAGTGCACCTGAGGTCAGAGAGTAAGGGGAGAAGAGAGACAGGTAGAAGAAAGGGACCCTGCGAATAGGCGTGGAGATGTTTGGGAGAATCCTGAGAAGCCTGGGAACACTGAGGCCCTAGATCTGAAAGAAATTATTTGGTTGGAGGAAGAGATTTCCCCATCCATAAAGTAGAGGCATCCCTACTCCTGCCTCTTATAGTGTGGGTCTGTCTTCCTACAGCCAAAGAAATTAGCCTTGTGTTGCCTGTGGCAGTTAGCAAGTACGATGATGCTGACTCTGCCCGGGGGTCACCCTCACCACACGTCTTTGTCTGTAGGTCTATAACTAGGCTCACCTCACAGAAGTCTCCTAAGGTAAGGTGCACAGTGTGACTTGTGATGAGATTTGAGATACTTACAAAGCACTTCTTGAATTTTCCAGCTCTTAAAAACAGAGCTCTAGAGCCGGGCGTGGTGGTGCACGCCTGTAATCCCAGCACTTGGGAGGCTGATGCAGGAGGATTGGTGCGAGTTTGAGACCAGCCTGGGCTACAAAAGTGAGCTCAAGGCCAGCCTGAACTGCATAGTGAGACCCTGTCTCAAAAAGACAAAAACAAAAAACAAAACAAAACAAAACAAAACAAAACAAAACAAACCCCAGAGCTCTGATGAACTCTTACCAGCAGAGGTCGGTCTGAGAATGGATTTTAGGTGTGGAATAGCAGTGGCAAAGAGCCTACACCTGAATCAGGTTAAGTTTGTCCATTTGGGGCCATTAAACAGAGATTCTAAACTTAATGTGGCAGTTTATGGAGTTAAAAAATAATGATGTTGACAATTTATATGACTGGTTAATAACAGTGTGGATCAAAAAGTAGACCACTGTGAATGAGTTTAGAGATGGAGGTGACTCTTCAGCTTGACAATGATGAAGGGATTCAAAGCCTTATAAAAATAGGGATAGTGGAGTGGATTTGTCATGTTAAACCTAATTCTCCCTACTTGATGATCCAGAAAATGTACCCTTCATGAATATCTTAAGAAACATATTTGTGAAAGGAATGACACATCATTGAAGAGCTCTGTCACTGTTCTCTGTATGCCAGAAGTTATGGTTGTGTGTGTTGGAAACATTCACTCGCTAAGGAAGCTTAAGGGTAGCATGTTTGATTCCGGAGTGGCAGGGGGTCAAGTGGCAGCCTTATCTCATGTGTGATAATGTGTTATATAATAGAAACTTATTACACCTAGTATTCTTCCCAAGGCAATAGTCAATAGTCATATATGTCCCCTTACTCACTGGGCTCTACAACCTGCTTTCTTAAACCTATATCCATCACTGATAAGCTTTGTGAACTTGACCAAGTTATCTAGCCTCCTCGAGGCTTGATTTCATCAGTAAAATAGAAATAGTAATGGTGCTTTCTGAATTTTCACCTTTGCCTTCATTTCTTCACAGTCCTCCCTGCAGAAGCTCCTCAAGAGCTATGCTGAATGCGTCTGCAGCAAGAGTGGGCCTTTCACCTCTAGTAAGTCAATCATGCAGTCACAGCAGAACTGTTCTAAACTAATGTGCCACACATTTCTTATTCAAGTTGACGTCACACTTGACTAAAATCATGATACAGCCCTCACCAAGCTGATAGCCAGATATACTTCCTTATAACTTGGTCTCCAAACACAATAGCAAGCTCATAACTTCACGTACAAGATACAACTAACCTATATGCAAACAGAAGCACATGGGTTCTGCTCTCTAGAATAGAAGGCAAAGTCTTCCTTTGGTGATGTTAACTCCTAGCATTTCAAACTTAAAACATTATAATAAAAGTTTAATAACACTTAAAAATCCATAGCAAGTCTATGAACACTATGTTACAGAGAAAGAAATAAAGACACTTGCTTAACATATATGTGTATATACATAAGCATATTAACAAAATAGGAGAGAAAAATTCTTATATTTGTACCTCATCACAGAGACACAAGTGCTGTGCATATATGAAAAGCATTTTCCCACAGATGTTTCATTGTCCTCAGAACAGTTCTGCTGTGACTGCATGATTGACTCACTAGAGGTGAAAGGCCCACTCTTGCTGCAGATGCATTCAGCATAGCTCTTGAGAAGCTTCTGCAGGGAGGACTGTGAAGAAATGAAGGCAAAGGTGAAAATTCAGAAAGCTGAGGTCAGGCGGAGCCCTCTGGCTTGGTAGGAGAAAAAGAGCTGTTCAACAACTGCGTTGTGTTTATTCATACACTCCGCAGGTTGAAGTCACGCTCTCATATATACTCGGCCTAACAACTAGCTCACCTCTCGTGCCCTGTGTTATCAGGGCCAACTTAACTGGCTCACCTTAGGTACTGTGTGCTCTTGTGGCTGAAACAGCTTGTTCAAGTGGTTAACCTTGAATACTCCAAGTACTTGGTCTGGCCTTCCTCCAGCTCCATATGTGTGATGGGTCTCTGGCTTCAGCTGCTCCCCATATCACCTGTTTTTCTTGTTTTGCAGTTGCAAGGGATGGGTGGTCGGCTGAAGTTGGAGGAGATGTGTTTGGAGGACTCTATAAAAGGCTTTCTTTCTTGTGGTTTATACTTTTCTTCTGGATGTTCAAAATGAAGTTAAAGCGAGATCTACATTAATTTTAAAATTAATTTTTTTGCTATCTATCAAGGCCAGTTGTCTCTCCAGGATTTACCCTGGAACCATTCATGGAGCCTTTCAGCTCTTCTGCCAGTGTCAGCCATTTGGGCCAATCATGACCACTGCTTGACTAAGTTGCTTTTTGTGGAAAGTTGGGAGACTTTCTCTCCTGGCAACTCTTCTTCTATAGGATACTTACATCTTTGACCTCCTTTCTCTGCAGTACTACAGTCTCCTTAGTCAGGAGTCCGTATAAGTCATCAGAGCTGTACGCTGGCACTGAAAACAGTCCCTCAGGTCCTGGGTCCTCAATGATCTTGGAGGGCTGGAGCCAAAATATAGTCTGTCCTCCTGGCCCACATGTCTTTCTAGCCTTTGGTCTCCAAACCTCAGTTTTTCAGCATCCAGAAGAGAAGCTTAATGACATTCCATTGTAGTGGGAGCAGTGAGCTTAATATTATAATTTCATCTGACTACCAAGTATCTTGAGATAAAAGTGGACTGCTGTTTCTAATTAAACATGGATGGTCTAGTAGTTGAATCCCTGTAGAATGTTAACAGATCATGTATCACACAAAATATTACAATCATGATGACATTTTATAATACACTTTGATTTCCATTTTGACATAGCATAACCTTTCTAATCGTTATCTTTATTTAGTACATAAAAAGCTTTTTACTTAATTTGTTACCCTTTAATGGGATGTCATTGAGGTATATGACATTGCCTGGACTGCTTAACGTCTAGGCATCTCGAAGTATAAGATATATATCATATACATTACAGAGATTTTTGTTATTATTGACTGGTGATCTCATGTTCACTTGACATGAGCCACCTATTACAAGCATTTGGACCACAGAAAAAAAGCAAATGTTTTACATTTTGCAAGACCTACAGATTTGAAGACATGAATACATTTAATATACCATGAGGTTAATAATAATCAATTGTCATAACCATATAAAAACTTCTGTTTCTTACTTTAGCTTTGTACAAGAGCATCTTTAAATTAGAGAACCTATTGTTTAGAAAACTTAATCTTCTGATGATGACCAATGTAAACATATCATACTAATGCTTTATGAGTAATATATTTTAATGTCTCCCATAAGGCTGTGGACATTACGGAGGCTGCTTATTAATGGACAAAGGCAGATGTATCATTTTTCCAGGCAACTGCTGCTTTATTCACCAAAGGGAGCCCTGACAAATATAAGCCCAAACAGTTTCCATTTAGTTATCTTAGCATATTTCTGATGACATATGAGAAAATCAAACTATTGTAAAATAATAATAATGATGATGATAATAATAATACAATAATAATAATAAATTTAAAAAGAAACCCAATTTTGATATTGTATTAACCAGAAGGCAACCCAGGTGAATGTATGCTTTTTAAACCAAATTAAATTATGAACAAATATTTAAGCTGTAAGAAGCAGCTATTAACATATTAGACAAACAGACAAACAACCAAATATACAGATACCCATTTTTATGTGTGTGATACTGCGGGATTGAATTCAGGACCCTGTGCCAGGCAAGCCCTTATTCTACTGAGCTATGCCCCTGGCCCCACAGATAATCTTCTTATAAAATCAGAACGCCCTCAAATATACTTTGGCCAAGCTGAATTATAATACTTAAAAAAATAATTTTGGAAGTTTTAAATTAGCAATAGAGCCGGGCATGGTGGTGCATGCCTGTAATCCCAGCACTTGGGAGGCTGAGGCAGGAGGATCAGTGTGAGTTTGAGACCAGCCTGGGCTACAAAAATGAGTTCAAGGCCAGCCTGAACTGCACAGCGAGACCTTGCCTCAAAAAGACAATAAATAAATAAACAAACAAATAAATAATCAATAGAGTAGTCAGATTTTTTGGTAGGTCCATTAGGAGAGATCTCCCATGAGAAAAATTCTGAGGAAATGAAATCTTTTATCATATATATATATATATATATATATATATATATATATATATAATTTTTTAATTCAATTTTTTAATTTTTTTTTTTTTGTCTTAAAAATACTGGCAATTTTTGTTCCAAGGGTTAGGTAATGGAGATGCTGCCCCTACAGGGGCAGCAGAGCAGTTTCAAGTGAAATGCCTCCTACCTCTGCAGCTGCAACAAGTAACCTTGCCCTTTTCCTTTCCTTTAGGCTGTCAGTGAGTAGCCTGGGCGACAGCTGCTGTCAAGGCAGGCATCTGAACATGGTGGGCCAATGTCGGTGCAAATTTAAATCCTCTCAGACAACATAGTTCACTTTTTTATGGGCTTGTAAAGCTACTTTATGCAAATATGACTTATTTGCATTTTCATAGGCCAATTGTTGAACAATTAATGTTCCAGCCTCTGCATTGTTGATAATTCTCCCACTAGTCTGGAATAAGCATGACACAAAATTCTGAAGTTTATTAGGACTGTGTACATGGAGAGTAGATCAAGGGTTGTATTGCCCTTAGAAGAAAGTTCCCTCCAGGACATTGCAACAGCTATTTTAAGTTGATCCTAGGCTTGCAGTTGAAAAGTAATTTGGTCATTTGTGGCAGCAAAGGCCGTGTCTTTTGTAGTGGCCGTGATGTGAGCAGCACTGTGAGCAGTTTTGATCCACACACAATACAAAAAAAAATTTCCTTCCACAATAGATAATACCATTGCCTTAAACATCCTTTTGCTATTACTTTCCATGATTTAGGGTTGTAACCTGTTGTCCTATGAATTCTATAAAACCCAAGGTAAAAGGGCCTGGAGGGCCCTAGGTAGTTTTTGCTTGTTTTAGTTCTTTTAAGGTCTTGAAGGCTACACCTGCATGAAGTTATATTGCTTGTCCCAGATTATTGGGATCTTGGACTTTGGTGCAAGGTAGACATGTTGAAAACCCTCCAGGGTCACCGTCCACCCAGCTCCTTTTAGTGCCAATTGCAAGGGAGAAAAAAGGAGGATTCTATTCTATAAGAGGTAGAAGTCTCAGCTTGTGATGCAACTGAACTTTTCGGAATTGAAAAAGCAGGAATAGCCTCTTGTGGTGCAGTTAACGTGGCTGCCTTTACCTTGGGTGGCTGTGAAATGACAGTCACAGTGAAGCACGCCTCTAGTGAGGGAAAGGTCTCCCCTGATAGCTCCTCCTTATCTGACTGAGTTAAACTAGAGGGTTCAAGCTTTGTCCAGGGGATGTTTCACCTTTCCTCAGTCAGGACTTAGTTTTAAAGTAGTACTCCACGTCAAATCCTCTGTAGTCGTCTCAACAAGTGGACAATCATCAAAGCACTTCCCGATCGCAGTCCACAACAGAACAATAACTATTGATACAGCAAACATTTCTCCATACATCTGCGGTTCTTGAGAACCTTTTTGCCCCATGTATTACACCTGATGATGGAATCAATATTGATGATGTCAGTAAACCTCTGACGTCAACACTGATGACATCAATGGAGGCAATATTGATGATATCAGTACATTTCTTTCTCTTTTGTGTGCATAACTAGAGGTTCTCTACATACCTGCTGTATGATGAGTTTTCTTGTTCAGTCCCCCAAATGCCCCGTGCAGTATAGACGTTGAGAAACTCCTGGGCAGGGAGGTGACTGTGAAGAAACGAAGGCTTGAGTGACAACGCAGAAAGCTCAGCTCAAGTGAAGCCCTCTTTCTTAGTAGGAGAGGAACGGTGGTTCAATGGCTTCAGTGTGTTTATCTTTATACCCAGCAGGATGAGGCCAGGTGAAATCCTCTGCCTAACAACTAGCTCACCTCTCATGCCCTGTGTTATCTGGGCTGCTTTACCTGGCTCACCTCGGGCACTTTGTGTTCTTTGACCTGAAATAACTTGTTCGTAGGGCTCACCATGGGCACCCTGTATTCTTGGGCTGGCCTTGCCCCAGACTTACACATGTGATCAATCTCCAGCTTCAGTTGCTCCCCCTACACCCTGGGTTTCAGTGGCATCCGCCTGTAGGCTTATAGCTTAATTAAAATGAAAAGAGGGACACGAAGGACACTCTAGTTTCTGTTTCTTTGGAGAAGCTCCAGTCTTTGCCATTGCTTTCGGACATCCATCTCCAGGAGTCTAGTGCAGATTCTTCAGCCTTAAGCACAGCCCCTTTAGCTTTTCGACAGGGACTCATAAGCAAGTCCACAGTGAGGTCCAGGCCTTTGACTTCTGACTGAATTCTCTGGCGTTAGGTGGCTCATATATGGCCTTTTTGCACTTTTGTGACAAAGTTACATTTTAGAGGGTGCTCAGCAGACTTTAAAATTGATGAAATGTGTTTCTAAATTTTCTTATGAGTCTGTCCCAAGCCGGTGATTTGCCCAAAGAGCCGGAGGCTGCTATGCAGAAACAGAACTCTGCACACCGACAGCCGCAGTAGAGACCTGTCGTGGTCTGCGACACTGTGATAACTCTGAAGACAAGATAACCCTTCAGCGGAAGGCAACAAATCTCACTCAGGACTCTGGGAAATGCTGCCAACCTTAGAGATTCAACAGTTCTCTTATTAAGCAAAGATTTACTACTTGGAATGCCTTCATTTCACTTTTTCAAGGCCTGGCTTATTTCTTCATCTCCTTTGCCTCAGTTGTTCCCCGCACTTTCCTATACCCCCTGATGTGTTAAGTACCTAATAAATGCTGAGGAGTCCGGAGAAGTCTTTGTCTTAGCCATGGGAGACCTGACCTGATCCATAAGACTGACTGACTGATGAGGTTCTAATATTCTTCCTCACCTTACTCTCCAAGCAGCCATTGTAAGCCTATCTTGTAATTTCTTTATGATATATGTATATATGATATATATATGATATATATATATACATATAATACATACATACACATATATACAAATATATATACATTCCTCTAATGAACCCTCACTTGTACAAGCAGTAAAAAGAAATGAAAACGAATGGCATATTAGTTTATGCTATACTATAGATGAAACTTGAATAAACTACACTAAGTGAAGGTGGTAGCATTGGTGAGATAGCTCAGCAGACTAAGCACTGGCAAGCTCAGGGATCAGGGTTCATAAGCTATATATACTATATGTGTATTTTTTCTTGTGGTACCAGGGATTGAACTCAGGACCTTGTGCTTGCCAGGCAAGCACTTATTCTACTGAGCTATCTCCCCAGCTAGGGATCAGGGTTTGATCCCCAACACCACATGCTGGGTCCTCCCTGCCCCCCGGCATGCTGAGCCAGCCACAGACCTGGCATGGTAGCTCATTCCTGTAATCTCAGCTCTGGGGAGCTGAAAACAGGAGGATCACCATGAGTCCAAGCTGCGCACTGGGACCCTGTACCAAATACATTAAAAGTGAAAGCAGTGAGTCACACATTTTGTATGACTGCACTGGCCGTGTAGGAGATGCTCAGAATGGACAAGTTATTGACAGAAATGGAAAGTGGATTAGTGTTTGCCTAGGGCTAAGGAAGGCAGAGATTGTGGGCATAGGGATGGCTTAAGGGTATGGATTTCATTCTGAGGCAAGGAAAAAAGAACTCTTTAAACTGATGTGGTCGTGATTGTACAACTCTGTGAATATGGCAACCTTGGGTAGTGTGGTATATAAGTTGTATCTCCAAAAAGCTGTTATTAAAAACACAAAATAGAATAGAAAAGGTGTGATAGTGGTCTGACCTCTATAGATATATTTTTTAAAGTTTGGGGCCATTTGGGAGGCTAGTTCATTTTCCTCCTATTGCTTATATTGTCTTATATTTTATTAAATTTTGTCCTATGACACACCTCTTCTTTCTTTCTTTCTTTCTTTCTTTCTTTCTTTCTTTCTTTCTTTCTTTCTTTCTTTCTTCTTTCCTTCTTTTTTCTTCCTTCCTTCCTTCCTTTGTTCATAGACACCGCCTTATCACTAGCATCTTACCACACTTTTTCTGCCATTGTCTCCACTGCGGCCTCACTTCCTGCTCTTAGCCTCACCTCTGTGCAGATGTGACTGAGTCTGCTGATGTGCTCTGCCTGCTCTCTCAGCCTCCCCTTCATTCTGTTTGTACTTTGCTTATACATCCTAGGCTGCCCCCAGTACTCGGAGAGTCTGATCTTAACAGAAGACCTTACTTTCCCCTCTATATTTCCATCTAAGCAGTGCCCCTGAAAAGATCTAGCCCCATTATGAGGCCCGGAATAGGCACCCAGTACTTAAGGGACAATTGGGTCTGATTCTGAGAAATTATCCAGTTACAAACCAGTAGGAGATATGTCACAATTCATAGTATTTCTTCCCATGTGAATATCTGTAATATTTAATGTACTATAAATTGAGCAGGACCTCTTTTTTTCTTATTCTGGGCCCAGGAGCTTGGCAGCTGCAGTATACAGTGCAGTTATGGCCAAGTCCTAGAACCACACAATGCACAACCAGTCCCACAAAAGGCACAAAAATGGCATCAGGAAACCTCCATCACAAAGATATGAATCTCTGAAGGGGGTAGATTCCAAGTTCTTTTGGAACATGCATTTTGTCAAGAAGTACAACAAGAAGGGTGTCAAGAAGATTCAAACAAACAATGCCAAGGCCATTAGTCACGCACCAAGGCTATCAAGGCCCTCGTCAAGCCCGAGGAGGTCAAACCCAAGATCATCCCAAAGGGAATAGACCGCAGGCTTGCTCGGCTTGCCTATATTCCCCACCCGAAGCTTTGAAATCCTATCCATGCTCACACTGCCAAGGGTCACAGGCCTTGCCGACCAAAGGCCCAGGCTCCAGCCAAGGCCCAGGCTCCAGCTTCTGCTCCAGCCCAGGATTCAAAGGTTCTCAGGCTCCCAAAGGTGCCCAGGTCCCCATGAAGGTTCCACGATAAAAGCCTCTTATCTGCTGATGTAAAAACAGAAGTCACTAGTGTGACCCTTGGGGGTGCCATCTGTGGGGGGCTAGTGTCCTCCTGTGCTCTTTGTACAAATAAACCTGGGGAAGAATAAAAGAAAAATTGAGGAGGACCCAGGCATGGTGATGTATGCCTGTAATCCCAGCACTTAGGAGGCTGAGGCAGAAGGATTGATGTGAGTTTGAGACCAGCCTGGGCTACAAAAGTGAGCTCAAGGCCAGCCTGAACTGCATAGTGACACCCTGTCTAAAAAAAAAAAAAAAAAAAAATGAGGAGGAAATGTGTACCTACAATGAAGTGGTTCGTTGATATACTTACTGCCCAGTTAGGTACTTCCTACTGTGCATTACCTAAATCTTGGAAACAACCCAAGTGCCCATCAACTGAGAAACAGAAGAAAAAGATGTGATATTTGCATGTGATGCAGTATTACTCGGCTATAAAGAAAGATAAACTTGAGGCTCTTATAGGTAAATGAATGCAGTTAGAGGCTAGATTCATAAGTGAAGTAAATCAGACCTGCATGTGTAAGCGTCCTATTGTTTTCCTACTGTAAGAACCTGAAAGAGTAAAAAAATCTGAATAGTAAAATAAATATAGTAAGAGGGACAGAAACTGCTCAAAAGGAATGAACAAATGGGATGAAGGACAGGAGAAAAGAAAGATGAGGGCACCAGAGATAGCTCAGCTGTCTAAGTACCGGCCTAGGTGAGCATAAGGACCAGAGTTTGATCCCTGGTACCACATCTTGTGTGGGCCCTGCCCTGGAGGCACTAGCGGGCCACCAAAACCAGGCATGGTGGCACAAGCCTGTAATCCCAGAGCTCAGGCAGCTGAAACAGGAGGTTCACTATGAGTCTCACCTGTGCAGTGAGACCCTGTACCAAATACATAAAAAAGAAAGAAAGACTGATAAAAAAGATAAAAAGGAAGGGGGAAAATTGTATACACCTCAGGTGACTTCTGTGCTTATCTCTTTGAATTTTTGCAACCCTTTGGAGATGGCTGTTCACCTCATTTCTTGCACAAATTAATCTGGTTGTGAGGTGGATGACATCAGAACTGGGGTGTCCTCACATATGGCTGCAGCGCTTTTGTGATTTGAATGTTTCTGTTGCCTCCAAAACTCATGTTGAAACTTTTTTCCCAAGGTGACAGCGCTGGAGATGGAGCCTACTGGCAGGTGGTTTGGTCCTGAGGACTAATGCCAACTGTGAAAGGACTGCTGAGAACATGAGTTCCGTCTCTCGCTTACTTAGGTCTTTTTGCCTCTGCCTTCTGCCCCGAGATGGCACAGCTGGATGGCACAACTGGATGGCCCTCATCAGATCTGAGCTCCTCAGGCCTGGACATCTCAGTACCTAGGACTATAAAAATGTCTTTTATTCTTTATGAAATACCCAGACTCAGGAACACAACATGAACTAAGATAATTACCTTCAGCATTTGAAGAACTTGAGTTGGAAACTGGATCACGTCACTTTCCTGAATGCCTTTGGAGTCATCTCCTTGCTTATGAGATGAACTTCAAAATCCCTAATAAACTGCTGCAGGATCCGGTCCTTGTTTTCCTTTCCTTTTTTCACTGTTTGGGGCCAAGCCTTACTCTTGAGGATCTCCTGTTTCTCAAGAGTACCATGCCTGTTCTCTCCTGCCTCTGGGGTATCACACAAGCTTTGCTGCTAGAACATTGTCCTCAGATATCCCTCAGGCTTTCCCAGCAAGCCTTAGGCCTTTCTCTGGGCGCCAGTCACTTGTGGAAGTCCTCCCTCACTCCCCGGGGCTGTGCCAGTGTTCCTCAGTGTGCCTTCTTCATCTTATTAATTATCTGCCTAGAGTCTAAATCCTCATTAATTATTTCCTTCACTGGATTTCCCACTTTTGCCAAGGTATGGGACTGGTTTGCTTCAGCTATTGTGCTATCTAACAATACTGCGCTCTGAGGTGCTAGCTGAGTACCAGCACTGACGGGTGCAAGCTGTATCCAGCCCTGCCATGAATGATTTAGCTTAACTAGCAAATAAATATTTGCAGAGCGGGGAATTTCTAAACAGGAATTTGATCCTTCTCATGGCCTGGCTTTATTGGGGGAACCTGGTGACAGTGCTATTTTCTAGTGTAACAAATGCTAATGTATTATCGCCCCTTTTTTTTAAGTGTGTGTGTGTGCTGGGTCTCACTACGTAGCTCACACTCATAGTGATGCTCCTGATTTCTGCCTCCCTAGTGCCTGGATTACAGGCATGCGCCAGCACACCCAGACTCCATTGTGAGCTCAGCTCCCCCAGGGGTGGGGCTGACTCTGCATGCAGTCAGGGATTGAATCCTGGCCCCCTACTCTTACCTAAGCAAATGCTTATGTCATTGGCATTTCTCAAATTTGGGCTCTAGGTATGTGGTACTACAAGAATAGCCGTATCTTTCCAGTGAGCCAGAAGTAGTCCGCCCGTCCTGGATGTTCTCCTTTCAGGTTGTACTGATTAAGCTGTTGGAACCTCTCATTCTTCAATAGGAAAATGAAAATAGTGTTATCTGTTTTGTAGGTTTGACAGGAGGAATGAAGAAAATAATACGGGAAAAGTATTCAGTACAGATCCAGGCAAAAACATGTACTTTAAACACGTTAGCCATTACTAGAATTACCATAAGGATAATGCTAGCTTTCTTGTCTTCCGGTTAGATACTTGATAGATGGTAGCTATATTAGCATTGTTGCTACTAAGAAGGAATGCTGGGGTTTTATTGTATTGACTCTGAGCTGAACTGTCAGAAAGCTGCACATTGGGGACTTAGGGAGGTTTGACCAGCACAGCAAAGGCTTTCTGGTAGTTTTCTGGAGGTGGGTGGTGGTGACCAGGGATGGCTGCTTCTGCTTAAACTGGGCCCACGGTGAGCGCTGCAAGGGTGTCTGTTGAAGGGCAGCACCTTTTCCTGGCAGCTGCTTTTGAGTGCAGAGCGCAGCACAGCTCTCCGGGGAGGCCCTTGCTTGAGGGCTGCAGGAG
>PVJA010042882.1:0-17069 GCA_004027025.1 Myocastor coypus | reverse complement strand
TTTTTTTTTTTTTTTTTTTTTGAGACAGGGTCTCACTGTGCAGTTCAGGCTGGCTTTGAGCTCACTTTTGTAGCCCAGGCTGGTCTCGAACTCACAACGATCCTCCTGCCTCAGCCTCCCAAGTGCTGGGATTATAGGCGTGCGCCACCACGCCCGGCTATTTCTTGTATTTTGATGCATGGTCTCACTAAGTGGCCGAGCTGCCCAGGTTGAACTGGTGGTTCCCATGGGGTGTCGGCACATCTGCTCACTGGTGGTGTTGCCCGTCACCCCCCACCCCCCCCAACTCCCCGCAGTACCAGGGAGCAAACTCAGGACCTCGCCAGGCAGGTGCTTCGGCCACTGAGCTGTATCCCCAGTCCCTCTGGTGTCATTTGGAGTGAGGCCTTCCACCTGCACTGCAGGCTACCTGTGAGTTTCCTGTGGCAGCTTGCATGTGGCCCTGTGCTCAGTGGCCCCTCCCTGCCCTGCTGGTGATGGTGGTACCTTATGTGGTAGCCATGTTATTACCTTTTTCCCCTTCATTCAAACGGAATGTTGTACTGCCAAGTTATTTGGAGCTATTTATTTACTGTTCCTGAGTTCTGGTTTTATCTTATCTCCTACTTTAATGTCTTGGTAAGTCAGTCCTCCGGACTTTCCTCAGCTGTGCGGCGAAGGTCCCTGCGACCAGCAGGGGGCGAGCGACTGAATTTGGATGTCTCCTGAGGGCCTGACTCTTCACATGGGGCCGAGCTGTGCCCCATGTGCCTGGAGTTCTGCAGGTTTAGCTGGCCCAAGTGCCGCTGCACTCTGCCTGGTGAGTCACAGAGCTCCATAGGCTGCTGTTATATGTTTCACACTCAGAGAATGGCTCTTATCAAGAAAAGGAGAGGGCTAGCCACGGGCTCGGAGAAAATATTTGCAAAAGCCATATCTGATAGGGTACTGTTGCCCAGAATGTACAGAGAGATCTTTAAAGGTAACAGGAAGAAAGTAGGAACAACCCAGCTGAAAAGCAGTCAGCGGGGCCAAGGTCGGAGGAGTGGTAGCTTAGCGTGTGTGAGGCCCTGGGTTCAGGCCACCGCCAGGAAGGAGACAGAGGTCAGCAGTCCTAAGTAAACACCTCTCAGAGAAGGTGTACGGGTGGCAGGAAGTGCTGGAACGCCCCACACTCGGGAGGCTGAGGCACGATGGGATGGCTGTGAGTTGGAGGCCAACCTGGGCTACAGAATGAGTGCAAGGCCAGCCTAAACTGCAGCTTGAAACCCTGTCTCAGAAAGAAAGAGAAGTCACAGGAACAAGCTTCACCATTACACACTCATACCACATATTAGGGAAGTATGCGCTGAAACCGGATGCCAGCCTGGTACAGCGACACACCCTTGTAATCCCAGCTTTCTCGTAGGCTGAGGCAGGATTATAGTTCAACACCAGCCTGCACTGCAGTGTAAAGCCCTGTCTCAGAAAACTAAGCTCGAGTTGTGTACCTTGCTGAATGCCCCAAATTGAGAATGCCAACAGCTCCAGATGCTGGCAAGGGCGTGGTGCCACAGAACTGTCCTCCTTGCTGGGGATGCAGAGGGTACAGTTAGGTGGGAAGAGTCGGCCAGGACTGGAGCGCTCGATCCAGCAACCCCGCTCCTTGGTGCTCCCGCAAAACCTGCGCAGGATGTTTAGAGCATCTTTATTCAGAATTGCCCCAGCTTGGAAACCACCTTATCCTCTTCCATAGGAGGAGGTGGACAGTCTGGGATCCGCCCGGATGGTGAAATGTTCAGCTTGAAAAGAGCCGTAGGCTGGGTGTGGTGGTGTGCATCTGTAGTTCAGCTACCTGAAAGGCTGAGGCAGGACAGCCATTAGAGCCCAGGAATTAGAGACCAGCTTTGGCAATGTGGTGAGACTCCCATCTGGAAAAGAGCCATCAAGCTGTGGAACCCTTGGGGTTCACTTCAATGCCTGGCCCGAGGTACAGGTCAGTCTGAAAGTGCTCCGTAGCTTGTGACTGCACCTCAGCTCGTGGGCCCACAGTGCATGGACATTCTGAGAGGGGAGTATAGAGACCAGCGGCTGCTTGGGACAAGGGAGAGGGCGGAACAGGCTGAGCAGAGTGTCGAGGACGCAGGATAGTGGGTATTGTCACCACGCCCATGTCACACCCACAGTGGGCGCCACACCCAGAGTGACCCTGTATGCATGCTGGACTTGGTGTACCTGCTCATCAGACAGATAGTGGGCCTGGGTGGTGGCTGGCAGTACAGTGCTTGCCCCCCTGCTGCCCCACATTAAAACATGAGCCACAGGGCCCGGCGGGATGGCTCAGTGGTCTAAAGCACCTGCTTGGGAAAGCTTGGGTGGCTTCAGGGACCGCGGTTCGATCCCCGGCACCACATGCTGCGCCAGCCCTGCCCTTGGGACAGGCTGAGCCGGCCATAAAAATGAGTGAATAAACAAATAAAGGTTCTGAAACAAGAAAAATAAATAAATAAAATTTAAAAATGCTTTAAAAAATAAATAAAACATGAGCCACGCCGGAAACCAGGCGCTTCCTACGAAGTGTAAAGTACCCTCGGTCTGGCCTTTCACAGGGGAGATGCTCAAGGCCTGGACTGTGTCCTAGCGGACCCAGGAGATGGGTGCTTGGTCCCTTGCTGGTGCTGTGCTTGGTCCTCCTGGCACTCCGACTAATGCTGCCCTTTGTCTGATAAGTTCTGTTTTGTTTCCAGGTATATGAGTGGCTTAAAGCTGCCAGGGAAGACGGAGAGAAAGCAGTGCCGACTGGGAGCAGGGCAAGGATGCCAATCTCACCACCCCCGCCGCCCCCGCCAGGCCCCCCGCCGCCCCCCACTCTTAATCAGGTGGGTGGTCCTTCCACTGGGCTCTGCCTGTTGGTGTCACGCGCCTGCTTTGTTTACAGTGTGCAGGTTTTCCCAGCCGTTCGTGTTCTTCAGGTCTTTCGGGCTTGGTAGCGTAGGGGTGGAGAGATGGAGAACAAACCGGCCAGGCCCACCTCCTCCAGTCTGAGCGCCCCTGGACCTGCAGTGGGGCTGGTGTGTCCCTGTCCTGCACCATGAGTGGGTGTCCAGCCCTTCAGCTGGAGAAGGCCCCTCTGAGTGAAGAGAGGCTTTGGGAATACGCAGAACACACAGCACAGCCACTGTGTATGTAGTGGAAGTCCTTTGGTTTTATATATATTTAATCATGTCTCTCTCTAGTCTTGGTGACGCTGTAATTAGAAGACTGTCTGAGGAGCCCGGTGGGATGGCTCAGTGGTCTAAAGCGCCTGCTTGGGAAAGCTTGGGCGGCTTCAGGGACCGCGGTTCGATCCCCGGCACCACATGCTGCCCCAGCCCTGCCCTCAGGGCAGGCTGAGCCAGTCATAAAAATAAATAAATAAACAAAGGTTCTGAAACAAGAAAAAAATATATACGTAAATAAAATAAAAAATTTTTTTAAATTTTTTATTTTTTTGTCTTTTTGAGACAGGATCTCACTATGCAGCTCAGGCTGGCCTTGGGCTCACTTTTGTAGCCCAGGCTGGTCTCGAACTCGCACTGATCCTCCTGCCTCAGCCTCCGAAGTGCTGGGATTACAGGCATGCGCCACCACGCCCGGCTAAAAAATTCTTTAAAAAAAGCTGTCTGAGAGGAAGTATTTGATACACTTTCTTGCATCCTTTACCATAGCTGCTAAAAGGCAAACTTGACTATCTTAGGAAGTTTCAGCATGGGCAGGTTTAGCAATTAGATGAAGCTGGGCCTGGAGGCACACACCTGTGGTCCCAGCACTCGGGAGGCTGAGGGAGGAAGATCATGCGAAGCTGAGGCCAGCCTGGGCTGCATCTGAAAGACCCCGTCTCTAAACGAAGACAAAAAAACACTTAGGTATGAAAACTGCGCTGGGGATGTAGCGCAGCTGCGGAGCACTTGCCTGACAAGCTCACGGTCCTGGGTTTGATCCCTGCCTGTGCTTGAGGGCACACACTTGGGGAGGCGGAGGCGCTGTTTCCAGGACTGCCGACTCAGCTGTGCAGCAGGTGGGGTGGCAAAGTGGACCGAGCACTGTCTCTGAGCCTCATCCTGTTGTCGCCTATACAAAGTTTCCCTGAGAACCGTGCAGCCCAGTCATACACAACACCTGCAGAAAGGACATGATGAGGAGGAAAGGAAGCAGCCTCATGCGTCCTGCAGTCCCTGGGCTGGTTGTTTTTTAATTTTTAATTTTATTTATTTATTTTTTTCTTGTTTCAGAACCTTTATTTGTTTATTCACTCATTTTTATGGCCGGCTCAGCCCGCCCCGAGGGCAGGGCTGGCGCAGCATGTGGTGCCGGGGATCGAACCTCGGTCCCTGAAGCCGCCCAAGCTTTCTCTAGCAGGGGCTTTAGACCGCTGAGCCACCTGCCAGGCCCCTGGGCTGTGTTTGGATGCACTGGTTGCCAATGGAGATGTGCAGGGCCTTGCAGTAGGGACCAGGGTTTCTCCCTAAACTGCACTTGTTACAAAAGTCAATGTACCATTTCTCTGATTGTTGAAAAAGGGACGGCGACCCCTGCGGTGTTTCTTACTACCCTTTCACTCCTCTTCAGGTCAGCTCATTGTAAAGCCAAGCCCATCATGTCTTATACCCTAGCAAGAAAAGGGAGAGCCCTAGGGAGAGGGGTGTGGGAGTGTGGGCCTGTGCAAGGCCCCGGGAGGAGCAGTGCGAGTTCCATACCAGCCTGTGAAACTTAGCAATTTAGTAAGGCCTGGTCTCCATAAAAGAGGGCTGGGGCTGCAGCTCAGTGGGAAGGGCCTGGATTCCACCCCCAATGCTGCGCCCACCGAGGTGGAGAGGGAGGCGGGCAGGCAGGGAGGGGATGTGTTGGTAAGAAGCCTGCGTTCAGCTGTGGAGGAAAAGCCCAGAGGTTCCAAACCAGGGAGACAGCCACCTGCGCTGCAGCTGGGTTGGGGTCCCTGGGATCCCATTTAAAGGCATCTCTGCCTTCTCATTTGTGTAACATCTCAAAGTGAGAGGTGCTGGAGAGCAGAGGCCCACAGGTGTGTCGCTTGTAGGGTGACCTGGCCTGGGCAGGAGGGGAGGCCTGCCTGCTGAGGGTTTCCTGAAGCCTCTGGGTTCAGACTCACTGTGGAGGTGTGGGAGTGCCCTTGTGGGGAATGAGTTATTTGTATTAGCCATACTGGGGATTGAACCTGGGACCTTGTGCTTGCCAGGCAAGTGTTTATGCCGCTAAGCTATATCCCCAGCCCTTGTTGAGGGTTTGTGCAGAAATCCAGTAATGGTCCAGCAGCCAAGTTGTGTTTTTTTTTCAGAACCAGGGATTGAACTCAGGACTTGGCAATTGCCAGTGCCCCTTAGCTATCTCCCCGCCCCCAGTAATATTTTTAAAATTTCACTGTACCATAAATGTGTGTAAAAAGTTACAAGACACCAATTTAAAACAAAGAAAGCATAACTTTTGTTAACACTGTAAGTTTTACTGGGTGTGGTGGCGCACACCTGTAATCTCAGCACTTGGGAGGCTGAGGTAGGAGGATCAGTGTGAGTTCGAGACCAGCCTGGGCTACAAAAGTGAGCTCAAGGCCAGCCTGAACTGCATAGCGAGACCCTGTCTCAAAAAGACAACTACTGTAACAGTTTTATGTTATTGTAGGCAAATTAGAAAATGAAGAATTGTTATATATTAGTCTTCAGTATGTTTTATTTTAATGTTCTGTATACTTTATTTTATTTGTATTTAATACAGGGCCCTACTACTACAAGTAGGATTCATACTGACCCTCCTATTTACAGCCTCCCAAGTACTGGGATCACAGATGCACACCACCACACCAGTCTCAGTTCACCCTGGGGGTAGAGCTGGCATGGCAGGCCGGGGAATCAACCCCCCTAATTATTTATTTTAATCTTTGGTATATTTTTTTTTGTCTGTTTTTTGAGACAGGGTCTCACTATGCAGTTGAGGCTGGCCTTGAGCTCACTTTTGTAGCCCAGGCTGGTCTCGAACTCACACCAGTCCTCCTGCCTCAGCCTCCCGAGTGCTGGGATTACAGGCGTGCACCACCACGAAGGGCTAATCTTTGGTATATTTTAGTGTATGGGTTATCCTTCCAGAAATTTGTCATGTGCACCCTTTTTTCCTTCTAAAATATGTATTGTTGGAGCCCGGCAGGATGGCTCAGTGGTCTAAAGTGCCTGCTTAGGAAAGCTTGGGTGGCTGCAGGGACCGCGGTTCAATCCCCGGTGCCACATGCTGTGCCAGCCCTGCCTTGAGGGCAGGCTGAGCCGGCCATAAAAATAAACAAGCAAACAAAAAGTTATGAACAAAAAAATAAAATGAAAAATTCTTTAAAAAAATATAGTATAAAGGGGCTGGGGAGATAGCTCCGAGGCACAAGTGCCTGCTGGGCAAGTGCAAGGTCGTGAGTTCAAACCCTGGTCTGTCCCCCCCCAAATTAATTAATTAATTAATTAAATTAAAAACATATATATAGTATGAAAAAAAAAAGAAGCCGGGCGTGGTGGCACACGCATGTAATTCCAGAACTTTGGAGGCTGAGGCAGGAGGATCAGTGTGAGTTCGAGACCAGCCTGGGCTACAAAAGTGAGCTCAAGGCCAGTCTGCACTGCATAGCAAGACCCTGTCTCAAAAAGCCAAAAAAAAAAAAAAAAGTATGTATTGTTTATCTGTTTATTTTGGAACTAGGGATTAACCACAGGGCCTGTGCACTGAGCCGCAGCTCCAGTCCTCTCCATTCATAGACCGAGTCACGCATTCTTCTGTTTACTTACAAATGAACGACAAGGCCTCGCTGCGCTGCCAGGCTGGGCTCTGCTTGTCGCCCTCCGGCCTTAGCTCCTGAGGGCGGGGATCACAGGCCGGCTCAGCGTGCAGTCTCCTCACCCCGGCCCACACGCGCTGCTCACGTGGGAATGTCCTGTGCGTGGTGGCCTGCAGGGCAGTGACACTTGGGGCAAACTCGAGGGAGCAAGATAGAAACATTGGAGTTTTGGGCCCCTGCATGGTGTGCTTGTTGTAGAGCAGATGAGAGAGACGGCAGAACTCTGGGGCACGGTGTGTCGGAGGAGGTGACAGCCTGAAGTGCAGCACTGAAGGAGGCGGCGGGCACAGAGAGGACAGGCCTGGCCACAGTCAGCGGGGAGCCCCGCAGCGGTGCCTCTCCTCGGCCTCGTCTGCTTTCCATGTTTGGAAGCTGACGAAACCGTGGGGGGGGGGCAGATGTGCTGCCTAAGAAGTGAGCCTAGAGCCCCTGCAGGGTCGAGGCCTGCGCCTTGCTTCCTGGTTGGGGGCCTTAGGAGGCGCTTAGTTCTGTCCATACTGCAAGCGGCGTCCCTGTCAGGAGGGCCTTCCCATAGGACGGGTTTGATGCCACTGTCCGAGTGGTGTGCCAAGCCCAAGCCCGAGCCCAGGGCGTAGCCGGCTCAGTGAATGTTCCCCCCAGGGGATGGCGTTGCACTGTGTGTGAGGTGCCTGCCGTAGCGCGCCCCACAGGCCTCCACGTGCACAGCACCGGCCTCTTCCAGAAGCCTGGGCCTGCGACGCTTCACAGAAGCCAGAGGAGAGGAGAGGTGGAGACCCCAGGAAGCTGCTTGGTGGGCACTTCCATCTGTTGCACAGATGCTTTAGGGAGCCCAGGTGTGGTCACGCCAGGCTGTGGAGCTTGTGACATCGTCTTCCACCTCCTCTTCCTCCAGGCAAACACAGAGCAGCCCAAGCTGAGCAGAGATGAGCAGCGAGGCCGCAATGCACTCCTGCAGGACATCTGCAGAGGGACCAAGCTGAAGAAAGTGACCGACGTTAACGATCGGAGTGCTCCAGTCTTGGAGAGTGAGTCCCTACTGCCTGCTGCCTGGAGCCCTGGCGTGGCCCGCATCCTCTGGCCTCTTGCCCCCTGCTCACCTGAGCAGCCTCGAAGCTTCTCTCTCCCACCTGCTGCAGCACTGGCGGGTGTTGGGGCGCATCACCCCAGTTGTTCTCCAGGAGGCACATTCCTGAGGAACCTCTTTGCTGAGGCCATGTCATTGTCACCCTGCCCCGTCATTTAACCCTCACGGCACGGGACTCATGGGGAGGCCCTGAGAGCACCAGCACAGGGAAGCTGGGCTGTGGCCGCTTGGCTCTCTCGTCACAGAGGGGCTTGTCTGGGGAAAGGCAAAGTACTCGGGTTTGCTGTAAGTCGCAGCCCAGGTAGGGGCAGGTGGCAGGTCTTCTCCTCAGGACTGACTTGGTCCCCTGTACAGAACTGTGATACGGAGACCCGTGCTGTGCTTTGCAGAGCCCAAAGGAAGCGGTGGCAGCCACGGCACAGGGGCGGCTGCCCTGCAGCCCAAGGGTGGTCTCTTCCCAGGAGGCATCCCCAAGCTGCGGCCTGTGGGAGCCAAGGACAGCTCAGGTATGTTCCACTACGATAGGGTGGGTGCAGACAGAGTGGACTAGAGGGGAAACTGAGGGAAGGAGTGGCAAGGCCTTCAGCTGCTTAGGAGCTGTGGGGCGTGCGCCTCAAGGGCATGCTCCTGTGGCCTATAGCCCAAGTGAGGCAGCAGTGAGACCAGGCCCTGCGGACACAGCCAGGGCAGCAGACCACACCTGGGACCTCACTCCTGCACAGGACCCGAGGCCTGTGGCTCAGCGGCTGTGAGCATGTGGTGGTGCCAGGCTGGGGGACGTGGTGGGCTCAGGGTGGCCTGGGGTGTAAGGAGGAGCGAGGCGGGCGAGCTGCATGTGGCGGGGCTGCTCTTGGGAGGGTTCTAACTGCAGCAAGAACAGGTTTTTATTTTTATTTTTATTTTATGTATATTTATTTATTTATTGTTTCAGAACTTTTGTTTGTTTGTTTTTTGGCGGCTCAGCCTGCCCTGAGGGTAGGACTGGCGTAGCATGTGGTGCCAGGGATCGAACCGCGGTCCCTGCAGCCGCCTAAGCTTTCCTGAGCAGGCGCTTTAGACCACTGAGCCATCCTGCCGGGCCCCAAGAACAGATTTTTAAATGTTGCCATTAAAAATAATGTGTCACTTGCCGGGCGTGGTGGCTCACGCCTGTAATCCCAGCACTTGGGAGGCTGAGGCAGGAGGATTGGTGCGAGTTCAAGACCAGCCTGGGCTACAATAGTGAGCGCAGGACCAGCCTCAACTGCATAGTGAGACCCTGTCTCAAAAAGACAAAAAAAAAAAAAAATGTGTCACGGGGCTTGCCAGGTAGCTGTTGGTTAAAGCACATCTATCATTCGATGAAGTCTCTGAGGCGCCAGGGACCGCAGTTCGATCCCCTCCCCCACATGGAGCATGAGCCCTGCCCTTAAGGCAGCCTCAAACAGCCAAAAAATAAAAAAAATAAAGTATCAGGTGACAAAAGTGTGAGTTAGCTCAATTTAGTTGTCCTACAGCAAGGGTCAGGGAGATAGCTCAGTGGAATGGAATGCGTCCTTAGTTCAATCCCTGGTACTGCGAAAAAACCAAAATAATAATAATAATAGTCGCCCTGCAACAGACATAATATTCTATAGATATGGACAATTACTTGCCAGTTAAAAATTAAGGCAGATTTTTATTATTTTATTTTTTTATTTTAGGCAAGGGTCTACAGCGTGCTCAGGGTCTCACTAGTAGATTGGACTCGTAGTGATCCGCCTGTTTACGGCCTCCCAAGAGCTGGGCTTACAGGCCCGTGCCACCACGCCCGGTCTCAACTGCTGTACTGGTGTGCCCCAGCAGCTGGGCAGCACGGCAGGCCCAGGGGTTCCCCCACCCCCTGTGCCTGCAGCTCGCTTGCAGGCGCTTTAATCTACTGAGCTATTTGGCTGGCCTAAAAGTTGAGGATTTTTTTTTTTTCTTTTTTCTTTTGGCTGGGTCAGGCTGCCTTAAGGGTAGATCTGTTAAGGCACTTGAAGCTGGGGATTGAACTGGGGTCCCCTCTGCCTGACTGGGATTGCCCACACAGGTGCTTAAACAACTGAGCTAACCTGCAAGGCCCCCCAAAATTAAGGCAAATTTTAAAAGTACATTCAGCTTATGGGCAGTATTTGTGACTGGGCCCTAAAATCCAGACTGGAACCCAGAACTAGGTCCCAGAGTGTGACTTAGTGGGGGACGGGTGCTTGGTGATCCATGGCTGGGGTTCAACTCCCCTTTGGAGACAAGCAGATAAAAGTTGAATCAGGCGCCACTCAGAAGACTAAGCACCGACTTGGCAAGTACAAGGACCTGAGTTCAGTCCCCGGCACCACAAGCTGGGGCACTGTCTCGGCCCTGGATGCAATTAAAAAAAAAAAAAAAAAGTTGACCCAGGTGGGCCATGCGAGCACTGACCCTGTTGTCTCCTGTGTCATAGAAAGCCCGGCCGGGAAGCCAGCCCTGCACACCCCTGGGCCTCGAGCCGCTGCCCCAAGGCCACCGGTGTCTGCAGCTGGCGCACGCCCTCAGGACGACACGGACAGCAGCCGAGCCTCCCTCCCTGAGCTGCCTCGGACACAGCGCCCCTCGCTCCCTGACCTCTCACGGCCCAATGCCACCAGTGGCCCGGGCATGAAGCACAGTTCCTCAGCACCCCCGCCCCCACCCCCCGGCCGGCGTGCCAACGCACCCCCTGCACCCTTGTCTACGCCTGGCAGCAAGGCCCCAGCCTACAACCGAGAGAAGCCTCTGCCGCCCACCCCAGGACAGAGGCTGCACCCAGGGCGTGAGGGGCCGCCTGCACCACCCCCAGTCAAGCCACCACCCTCCCCTGTGAACCTCAGAGTGGGACCAAGTGGTCAGTCGCTGGCCCCTCCACCGCCGCCTTACCGCCAGCCTCCTGGTGTCCCCAACGGGCCCTCCAGCCCCACGCATGAGTCAGCCCCCGAGCTGCCACAGAGACACAACTCTTTGCATAGGAAGACTCCAGGGCCTGTCCGGGGCCTCGCTCCTCCTCCACCTGCGGCATCCCCCTCTTTACCCAGCAGTCGGCCCCCTCCCCCAGCCCGGGAGCCTCCCAGTAGGGGAACAGGTAAGTGCTGGGGACCCTGCTCCTAGTGGG
Organism: Myocastor coypus; assembly: GCA_004027025.1. Classification (NCBI taxonomy): domain Eukaryota; kingdom Metazoa; phylum Chordata; class Mammalia; order Rodentia; family Myocastoridae; genus Myocastor; species Myocastor coypus. The sequence goes on along the minus strand of PVJA010042882.1, from coordinate 6,059 downwards.
GCTCCTTTTCTTGTGTCCCTGGGAGGAGCAGTGCGCCTTTGTTTACACGTTTGCCTCTGCAGTGAGGGAAGCTGCAGTGGTAGGCGTGTCGCAGGGCTCTCTAGGCCAGCGTGTGTGACATGTAGCATCTCCTACATGGTGTGCTTCAGAGAAACCCGATGCAGCCGCAGGGGTGGCCTGGGCGTGGAGGGGTGATGCCCTGGACAGTGTGGGGGTGGCGCTTGGAGCTGGGCAGAGGCTGTGTGGGTGGGCCCTGAGGAGAGCAGCGAGCATCTGCTCTTGGCCAGGCAGTGGGGAGCACAGCTGCCAGAGCCCTGCGGGCAACAGTGGAGGTCACTGTCGGAGGACAGCAGTGAGTGGCATGCGTGGAGGGGAGGCAGTGTGGTAGGGCGGGCTTTGCAGGCCTTCGAGCTGCCCACCGCAGTAGTGTGGGCCTGTAATCTCAGCATGCTGGGAGGCCGAGGCAGGAGAACTGCACCTGTGAGCTCAGCCTGGCAGCCCACTGAGATCCTGTCTCGTGATACCAGAACAGGGTGGAGCATATAGCTCAGGGTGAAAGCAGGGCTCCGGCCCTAATACCGCCACTCAAAAACAAGCAGCGAAACCTGATCTGAACTCTGAGATGGGAAGCCACTGCACACAGGGCCCTGGAACAGAGCAGGACCGATGCACCCTTCACAAGGACCCTAGCTCCCATCTGGCCATGGGGCCGGAGGGTGAGGTGGTAAAGGGAGTGGCTCAGAAGGCAGTTGGGGAGGTGTCGCATGCAGGAAGATTCCGTGTAGTGTGGGGCAGCCCGGCCACCTGCTCGTAGGAGGGACTGACCTCACCCAGGCTGGGGTGATCCACCGGGGCCTCCAGAACTGTGCTCCGGAGCCCCTGCTGAGGAGAGGAGGGAAAGCTGAGACCAGAGGAGGAACTCCGGGGAGCCGCTGCGCACAGGAACTGAGCGGCAAGGGCCCTTCTGAGCCGGTCCGGCAGCTCTGCAACAGGCATGCACAGGAGGTAACCGAGTGAGTTCAGTGCCCCTGCTGCTCAGAAGGCCAAGGCAGGAAGTTGCTGTAGGTTGAGGTCAGCCTGGGCTGCACAGTTCAAGGCTAACCTGAGTATGTGGAAGACCTTGTTTCAAAAAATCTTAAAAGCAAAGAGCTGCTTGCTCCTAGCCACTCAGGAGGCAGAGGCTGGAGTATGATTTGAGGCCAACCTGGGCATAGCATTGACTCCTACTTCCATAACAGGTGGGTAGGGCGGCTGTGGTGACTCATGCCTAGAATCCCATCTGGTACCTGGGAGGCTGAGGCAGGAGGGTGACAAGTTTGAACCCAGTCTGCAAAACTGCAATTTAGCAAAACTGTCTTAAGATAAAAATTCTGGGCTGGTGAGATAGCTCAGCAACTAAAACTCCTGCTTAGTCAAGCGCAGGGACCACGTTCAGCCCCTGGCACCATCTGCCCGCCAGCCCCGCTCCCAGGGTGGGCTGAGCTGAGAGCTGTAGAGCACACTGGGACCTGTACCACTAGTGCTGGGGAGGCTGAGAGCAGGAGGATCAGCGTAAGTCCCAGCTGTGTAGTGAGACCTGTAACAACCAAAGGCGTAAAAAATAATAGCAAAGAAAAGATAAAAATTGAGAAGGGCTTGTTGCGAAACCCTTCTAGGAATTGGAGGTAGCAGTAGGCATCTGTGTAAGAGGACATGTGCGTGTGCAAGTAAGCGACATTTGCTGGAGGAGGCTGCAGGGCTTCAGGGTCTCCACCCTGGACAGGAGGGAGCCTGCTGGCGTGGCGACGGGCTCTACACAGGCAGGCAGGGGACAGTGGGGCCTGGCAGGGCAGTCTTCTACTTGTTCTGTCTGTTAGAAGTGAGAGCGCTGGCCGTAGCATGCAGATGCCCTCGGGAAGTGGAGGCGCGAAGGCCCAGTGAGAGGACGGGCCCTGGGCTTCGGAGAGGGCAGTCAGCACAGAGGGCGTCCAGCCTGTGGCGCCCGCTGTTTTCCTCGCGGGCCCAGAGGCTGAGCTGGGCTGCAGCTGTCTTCATATCCCTCCCTTTTTTCTGGGACACAATACTGGGCACCTGCATGGTGAAGGAGGGGAGGTGCATTTGGTAGCAGTGTCAGGCCTTGGTGGGCTAGGAGGCAGGAGCCTGGTGCACAGAAGTAGAAGCAAGGGACAGAAAGAGGGGGGACAGACCCCTCCAGGCCCCGCCCTCGCCCTGCCCCTCTGACAGGCTGCAGTCCCCCCCTTAACCTCAGCATGCACACTGACTAGGGGAGGGATCTGCTGATGAGCATCCCAGCCCCAGCTGTGGGCACGAGGGGCTGGGGGTGTAAGATGTCACCCGCCCAGAGGGGATGGAGAGCTCTTAGGGGACAGAGAACCCACATGCTGGCACACACCTGTATTCCTGGCCCTCTAGGAGGTTGAGGCCGGATGGCAGGCCAACTTAGTGACCTATAGGGGCTCTGTCTCAAGGGTGGGTCGGGACTGGGAAGTTGGCTCAGCAGTACAACTTTTGCCTAGCAAGCTGGAAGCTCTGGGTTTGGTCCTTGACACCAAAAACAAAAAAAAAATAAACTTTCCCTAACAAACAATTCAACCAGGGCTGGAGAGTTAGCTCAGTATAGTAAGTGGCTGCCTGGCAAGCACAAGGTCCTGAGTTGGTGTGATTTTTATTTTTGTTTATTTATTTATTTATTTTTATGGCCGGCTCAGCCTGCCCTGAGGGGGCAGGGCTAGCGCAGCATGTGGTGCTGGGGATCGAACTGCAGTCCCTGCAGCCGCCTAAGCTTTCCTAAGCAGGCACTTTAGACCACTGAGCCATCCTGCCCAGCCCCAATGTGATTTTTATTTATACTTTATTTTTGTTGGCACTGGTGATTGAGCCCAGGGTCTTTGCACTGAGCCACATATCTGGCCCATTTATTTGTTTGTTGCATATGAATGAAAGAAAGAAGAGGGCTGGGGAGATAGCTCCAAGGCACAAGTGCCTGCTGGGCAAGTGCAGGGTTGTGAGTTCGAACCCTGGTCCCACAAAAACAAAAAACACAAAAATAAATAAATAAATAAATTATAGAAGCTAGGCTCGAATTTGGGATCTTCCTGCCTTAGTCTCCCAGAGGGCTAGGATTATGGGCATGTGCCACCATTTCTAGTTTTGTGTGATCACAAATCGCATGGCTGAAGTTTTGTGAGTACCGGTGACAGTGACCACTCTTTGGGACCTGGTTGGATCCATAAGCTTTGGCCCCCCACCCTTGTGTTGGACCTTGAGCTGCACTCTTCCTGAGTGGATTTTGAGACCCTGTCTCAAAAAAGACACACACACACAATAAAAAGACAAGGTCAAAACAAAGCGAAAATGGGGGGTGAGAGTGAGGTCCTGATTCAATTCCTGCACAGCAGGAAACAGCAGAGTGTGTGCTGGGTCTTCCACTTGCTCCCCGGCATGGAGGAGCCTGGAGGCGCAGCCCACAGAGCCCCGGCCCAGCTGTGCGAAGAGTAGACCATGCTTGGAAGAGCCCAGCCCAGGCAGGCTGCAGGGGTCAGGTGGGCCCCGTGCTGCCGTCTCCCAGTGTCCTCAGGGTGGATGGGAACGCATTGCGGGGACCTGAGAAGGCCATGATGGGCGGCTTGGGGTGACAGGCCGGCCGGAGGCCTGCCAGGAGGTCTTGAGGAGATTGCTTCCTGTCGTTCTACTCGGGTACCCCTGTGCACACTTAGGCAAAAACTGGAAAGGAGGGAGAGCCAGCATCCTGGTGTGTTGTGGGAAGGAGAGATGGAGCGTTCTCCTGTGCTTGACTCTGCCCGTGTTTTGGCACACCGACATCACCCCATTACTATGTTGGGTGCTACAGAAATTCTGACAGGAAGCAGGAGGGAGTCTGGAAGTGGAGCTCAGGAGCACCCTTCTTTTCTGGAGATGGTCTTTCTGTGCCGTTCAGGCTGGCCATGAGCGCGTCGCATCCTCCAGCCTCTGCCTCAAGTGCTGCCGCTGCAGCAGTGTGCGCCGCACCCTGTTGAGAACACTCATAACTAAAACGGTGTCGTCGGTTAGGCTGAGACGATCCTGCAGGTGCTCTGTAGGTGCCAGCTGTTTATCAGATGTGCCCTACACGAAGTGCCAGGCTTCCAGCTCGCCGGGCCGTGGATGTGGGTGGGGCGCTGAAGCACACAGTGGCTGTCGTGGCTGGGGAGGGCAGAGGGCACACCTGTGTGCCTGGTCTGTTTTTATCAGGCCGGTGACCTTAGTCACAGAGCCCGAGTTCCAGTAGGCATAGTACCACATACCTTTGGCAGGTGTGGTGGCACACGCCTGTTACCCTGGCGTGCACCTGGGAGATGGGGACGGAAAATTGCAGCTGGTCTGAGGCCACTCTGGGCAATTTAGCAGGCCTTGTCTTAAAAAACCAAAAGGAAAAAGCCCGCACGCTCTGTTGGGGGTAGCTTGGGGTAGCTTTAAGAGCTTTGAACAGTGTACTGCACGGTGAGTGGCCTGGGATACGGCAAGTGGCGCTGCTGCCGCTGGTACAAAAGAAAGGCCTGAGCAGCAGGGCAGGCTGTGGCGTTTCTTAGGCATGTGGTTGGCATTGCCTGGGAGGGAGATTCTGTCTGTGAAGGGTGAGTTGGGGTTTTGGAAAGATCCAGAAGGCACAGAGGAGGTAGAAGTGTCTGTTGGTGGTGGCGTGGCAGCCCCAAAAGTGCGATGTGGCATGCAGGCAGTGCCGTTACCGGTGCCGAGCGAGAGACGGCTTCCACGAGGCTGTCGCCCACGTGTAATACTTCCCCAATGAAACCGCTGTACTGTTTTGAAAATCACTCATTTTAGTCTGTTCTGTCACTGGCTGGTGTGACAGTGTCTTTGCTGTGGTGGGGGACAGTGGTCTGTTGGGAGCAGATAGCCTTGGGGAAGGTGGGCTTGAATGACCTTGAGGGTAGGTCTGGGGGCTGGGGAGTGGAGTCAGGAGCCAGGCCTGCCATGATCATAAGTCCTGGGAGGAGCTCCCAGACAGGTTCAGATCCAGGCATAGGGTGGTGCGGACCAACACATGGTGTGGGCACCAGTGCGGCATCTGATCCAGCCTGGAGAGGGGAGGGGAGGGGAGGGGAGGGGAGGGGAGGCTGGGGCATAGGAAGGGTGCTGCTGGGACGGTGCCAACAGGTGCCAAGGGGACCAGGGGACTACAGTGCATGGAGGCATGCACTTAGGGCACTGGGAAGGCTGTGTATCAGAATTGTGGGGGAAGGGAAGGCATCAAGAGCAGATGAGGGCCGGGCGTGGTGGCGCACGCCTATAATCCCAACACTAGGGAGGCTGAGGCAGGAGGGTCAGTGTGAATTCGAGACCAGCCTGGGCTACAAAAGTGAGCTCTGAACTGCATAGCGAGACCCTGTCTCAAAAAGACCCCCCCCCAAAAAAAAAAAAAATGAGACCGGGGTGGTGCCTGCCTGTATGGCTACCAGTTTGGGTGGCTGAGGCAAGAGGATGGAAGAGGCCAGCCTGAGCAATTGAGGGAAACTCTGTCTCAACATAAAATATTCATGGTATAGTACTCGTCTAGTGCATGTAGTGTCCAGAGGTCACATAAGGGTCTTGCGCCCCCCCTTATTTGCAGGCTTGTGTGTGAGTTATTGGGGGTCAATCCTAAAACCTTTTTACTGAGTACTCTCACTCCCCACCCCTCCCCACCCTTGCTCCTTTTATGCTTTGAGGCACTGTCACCGTGATGTCCAGGACAGGTTCAAAATTGCAGCCTCCTGCTTCAGCCTCCCCAAGCCTCTGATCAGGGTGCACCTCCTCGCGCAGCTCAGGGTAGGGTTCTGGCTGAGGTGAATAGAACAGGCCCACGTTTATCCTGGAGCTGCTCTCTGGACACCTGCACCCAGTGAAGGTTACTGAGCAGATGAAGTACGACCAGAGGCCGGGAGCTGTCCTCAGGGAAGCACCTGCATGCATGGCCGCCCTGCCCTCCCCAGCCCCACAGAGCGCTTCGCTTTCTCTGCAGCGCCGCCGCCGCCGCCACCCACGATCCGAAATGGTGCCCGGGATGCGCCCCCCCCCCCCCC
>PVJA010042881.1:0-17073 GCA_004027025.1 Myocastor coypus | reverse complement strand
AAAAAAAAAAAAAAAGAAAGAAAGAAAAAGAAAAACATCTAGGGGGCCAGTGAGATGGCTCAGTGATCCAAAGCACCTGCAGAGGAAACTTAAGGCCAGCGCTGTTACTGCTCCTCGATCCCTGGCACCACATGCTGCACACCCCCACCCCAGGGCGGGCTGAGCCGGCCATAACACAAATAAATGAGGTTTTAGATAAATAAATAAAAAAATATTAAAAAAAAAGAAAAGAAAGAAAAACATCTAAGGGCTGGGGGTTTAGCTCAGTGTCATAGCATCTGCCTGGCAAGCATGAGGTCTTGAGTTTAATTCACAGTACACCTCCTGTCAAAAAAGAAAATAGGTAGACTGGGGAGATAGCTCAGTAGGATAAGCACTTGCCTGGCAAGCAAAAGGGCCTAAGTTCAATCCCCAGTACTGCAAAAACTAAACAAAGAAACAAATAAATAAAGTAAAAGTTGTAAGAGGCCAAAAATTTCCTCATCATCCCTGCCCCTAGACACCTACTTTTTTCAAAGTTGAGGTTTTGTCCCACTGCTAGAGCTATTTTTTTGCACAGACAAGAAAGCATTTTCCATCTTTTTTACACAAGTGACAATTATTTCAACAAGAAGAACCTTAAAATCCTGAAAGCCCAAGGGGAGTTGGGAGAGGGCAGAACTTGAATGCTTGACATGAGTCAAAATAACACCCCTTTTTTTCCCTTTGTATGGTGCTGGGCATCAAACCCTTTTGTGCATAATAGGCAAGTGCTCAGCTACACTTCCAGTCCTTTAAAAAAACTTGAGGAACGAAAAAAAAAACTTGAGGAAGGATCTCCCTAAATTACACAGGCTGGGCTCAAACTTTTGATCTTCCTGCACTTAAACCACCTGCCTAAGCCATTTTCTTTATAATCTGCCAGCCTGTGGCATCACATTATTAGCAACAGAAATGAGCTGGAGCTGCTCTACACCAGTGTGAGGAGCCATGCTCACTTTTTTTTTTTTTTTTTTCTTGTCTTTTTGAGGCAGGGTCTCACTATGCAGTTCAGGCTGGCCTTGAGTTCACTTTTGTAGCCCAGGCTGGTCTCGAACTTGCACCGATCCTCCTGCCTCAGCCTCCCGAGTGCTGGGATTACAGGCGTGCGCCACCATGCCTGGCTCACTTTCCATTTTCCTAGCTGCACTGTACTCTGGCATGAGAGCGGCCCTGGGCCAGGAAAGGAAGTGCCTACCTGCTGCTGAGGGTGTCCCAGCCTCACGACGAGTGGGGCAGATGCTGTTGTACAGACTTATGGAGATGATTTCAAACATGAATGAGGGAAGACCTGACAACTCCTCTGTGACACTCCCCTCTCCTAACCTTGAGTCCTTCATCCCATCCTCAATGACAGCCATCAGCAGGAATGTTGTAAGTGGCAGCACATTAGAAGGGGCCTTACATCTTCCAGTGGACACTGGGCACTGTGGAGAGCTTGTTGGGAGTCAGGAATGACCCGGCTTTTCTCTCTCAGAAGTGCTGCCCTGGAGCCCTGCTTCGGGTGGCAGAGCAAGGAAGTATGACTAGCACAGCAGCAGTGTGGAGACCTTGCTTAGAGTTCCCCACAACTGCTGGGTGTGGAAGCTGCTTCTTGGGGCTTATGGCCCGGGCTTTGGGCCAGGCGGCTGCTGGCTTTCCCTGGAGGTGAAATGCTTCTGATCCTGGGGCCATCTGGGAGCTAAGAGTGGGCAGCTTAGCTGGACCTGGTGTCAGGTGGACACCAGCGTGCAGGGAACAGTGTGTGGGGTCATGAAGGTCTGGGCAGCAGCTGTCAGCTGTGCTCTGGGCAGAAGAGGCCTGGAGCCCAGGAGGGGTGTGCCTGGACGGGGCAATCTGGAGCTGGCTAAGGGCCCTTGGGTATGGCCAGGGCCCAATCTGAGGGAGCAGGGCTGGGCCTGGCTGCTCAGGGACACAGGACCCAGGGTGAAGGGGAGGGTGGCAGAAGGGCTTAAATGTTCAAACACCACTGATTGAGTGTAGTGTGGAGGCCAGGGCTATCCTCCCCTCCCAACCACACTGCCACCACCTATCCTGCTCCCCCACCCCCAGCCTGTCCTGCCTTTTGCCTTGTTGGTCCATGAGTGTAAATGCTGTCCTAAGTCCTCACCCCACTGTGTACTGCCTACCCCTCTGCTTGCCTCCTGGAAGTGGCCTGAGAGCACAGCAAGTCCCATGATGCTCATGGCTCCCTACAGTGCCCAGACTTCACCAGTGTAACACAGGCACTTCTCAGGGCACCTCACTTCAGCCTGCCACTACTCTGAGGGCTCAAGTTCATCCCTGCAGCAGGTTGGAAGACAAGATGGAGTCCAAGTCCACAGAGCTTCCTTAGACCTGTGGCTATGAGCTTGCTGACAGGTGAGATAAGGCCTTATGTGTCAAAGTGCATTTATAGATCCTTAGGATCTCACTATGCAGCTCAGGCTGGCCTTGAGCTTTCCACTGAGCTATCTCCCTGGCCCTTGAGCTCACTCTGTAGCCCAGGCTGGTCTCAAACACACAACAATCCTGATCCTCCTGCCTCAGCTCCCGGTTTCTGGGATTACAGGCGTGTACCACCACTGTTCATTCCTTTTTCTTCCTACCTGCTGTTTTCATTTAGACCCTCAACATTTGGGTTGCAAGTGAAGGAACATCTATCTATCTATCTATCTACCTACTTATTTATTTATTTATTTATTTATAAATCCAGGGGATTGAACTCAGGACCTTGTGCTTGCCAAGCAAGCACTTATTTATTTATTTTTTTTTTTTGTGGGACCAGGGTTCGAACTCACGACCTTGCACTTGCCCAGCAGGCACTTGTGCCTCGGAGCTATCTCCCCAGCCCCTAAGCAAGCACTTATTCCACTGAGCTGAAAATTTCCCTGGTCCCCTAAAGTGAAAGAACATTTAATTCTTTTTTTTTTTTTTTTATGGTACCTGGGATCAAAATCAGGACCTTGTGCTTGGCAGGCAGGTGCTTATGCTGCTGAGCTACCTTCCTGGCCCATTTAATTAATTTTAAGAAACAAAACCAACCAAACAAACAAGAAAATGGGTAGGAGATGCTTGTGGTCTATATTTGAGGGTGGAGAAAGTTAAACTTAGTGGCAGTTTTATTTGTTTTGTTTTCTGGTTTCTTTCCCCAACCCCCTAACCCACTACCTATTTTCTGGTTTCTTTTTTCTTTTTGGAAGTACTGGGGATTGAACTTAGGACCCTGTGCTTGCCAGGCAAGCGCTTATTCTGTTGAACTATCTCCCTGGGCCCTGGTTTTCTTTCTTTCTTTCTTTTCTTTTTTCTTTTTTTTTTTTTGAGAATTAATGCTAACATAATTTATTTTTCTGTTTGGTTTCTTGAGAGGATCTTACTATGTAGTTCATAGGCTGTGCTTGAATTTACTATGTAGCTCAGACTGGCCTGAAACTCATAGTGAGCCTTCTGCCTCAGTTTCCCAAGTGCTGGAATGATGGGTGTGCGTTATCACACCAGGCTTTCAGCAGAGTTCAGATGCCAGAACTAGCTGCTGACCCACTCCCCTCTCCTGGCTCTTCATATGCTGGTTTAGTCCAGACTTGGTGGGTTTTCCCTCATGGTGATAAAATGGCTTCAGTATCTCCACCCTCACAACTGTGTCTTTCCTATTAGTCATTAAAGAAACCTGAGTCACTGTTTGGAATGGTGTAGGTTATGCCCATTGCCGAGCAGTCACTGAAGCCAGGCGATGCAATGTACTGTTTGGCTTTGGCAAAGGAGAATAGAAGAAAGGTGTGTTACTCCAATAGGAAAACTGGGGTGCTAGTTCTATAGGAACACAAAGTAGGTGCTGGGTGGCTTAGGTCACTGACACTGCGTGAAGTGTCTCATCCAAGCCCTGCTACCTCCCAGTTCTTCCTCTTTGGGAGGCAGGTCGAATAACCTCCTCCCCTACTCTGAAGCCTTGGACTTCCTGGAGTGGTGGAATCCAGGCCACACTCTAGAAGACACCTGGCTTCCAAGCAAGGTCCTGGGCCTGCCATTCCCCTTGCTCCCTCATCCTTTGAGAAAAAGTATAGTTAGTGGAGTTATTTGTACAATATTATGAACATTCTAAAAATTCACCAAAGTAAATACTTTAAATTGGCGAAGTTTAAACTGGGAATGCTGGTGCATACCTGTAATCCCAGCACTCCGGGAGGCTGAGGCAGGACCAGGCTCATCCTGAACAATTCAGAGACTTAGTGAGACCCTGTCTCAAAATAAAAAGTAAACAAATAAACAAACAAAAAACAGACTGTGAATATAAGTCAATGCAAAGGCTATGGGTTCAATTCCCATTATTGGGAAAAAATTAAAACGGTGAAGTTTGTATCTTTTCTTTTAAGTTTATTTTTTTATTATTTTTTAAATAATTTTTTATTTTATATTTATTTCTTTTCTTGTTTTCAGAACCTTTGTTTATTCACTCATTTTTATCGTCCTCTCAGCCCGCCCTGAGGGCAGGGCTGGCGCAGCATGTGGTGCTGGGGATCGAACCGCGGTCCCCAAAGTCACCCAAGCTTTCCCAAGCAGGCACTTTAGACCACTGAGCCATCCCGCCAGGCCCCTTAAGTTTATATTATATCTGAACAATTTTTAAAATGTTAACACCCTACTCCACCCCACCCCGTCCCACCCAGCAGACAAACCCTTTCGCAAAGAATTAGAAGTTCCCAGGCATGGGGGCCTCAAATGCACAGGCAGGAGGGCCCTCAGGTGGCTCAGCCTCCACCTCAGGCCAGGCCCAGGGTCAGCCAAAAGGAAGAAGAGAGAAATCAGCTCAAATAGCTGCTCCCAGGGCTGGGGAAAGGAAGTGGCTTGGCAGGGTGACTCTAGGTCAAGTGAAAGGAAGCACTAAACTCAGGGTGACTATAGAAGGCGAGGCAGGATGGAGGGGTCTGAGGAGAGCTGAGCCTACTGGCCCTGGCTCTGGGTGCAGCTCCACCTCTGATCCCTTGGCTTTGGTCCACTGGGTTTGCAGACGCAGGGCTGTGAGGAGCTTTTGTTCCTGAGAAGGGCTTGACTCCCACAGGGTAACCATCCAAGGGACTGGGGAAGGGCTGCATAGCTTCCCTGGGGCACCAGGAGGCCTTGGTAGGATGTCTCATCCACCAAGCCCTTGGGTTGTATATCAGAGCCTCAGGCCTGACCAGACTCGTGGGCAATGCCACCCCAGAGGGCTGTGAAGCAGAAGGGGCCTGGCCAGTCCAAACCCTCCCAGATCTTCATTCTAATACCCTTGTGCAGGCCCCAAGATGACTGGCACTTCAGGAAACTGGTGACAAAGCTGAATGGGATCTAGGGACAGTCAGCTGGCAGCTGGTTGGCACTGACTTCCTGACAAGAACAAAAAGGAACCATCTGGTGGCACAGGCGTGTCTGCCAGACCTGTCTGCTCTCCCCTCTGGGTGTGTATCCTGCTCTTTCTGTTTGAATCTTAGATGCCTGCTCTGGGCCTCCTGGATTATTTCCAGCAGTCACATGACTGTATCCAAGCAACAGCCCTCAGCTCCCATTCATGTCACATGCAGAATGACAGCGAGTGAAGCTCTTCCTTCATTGCTCCCCACCTCCCTGCACTCCATCTGCCAATGTCCAAGCTCACCCACAGATATGGGTCCTGAATAAGAGGTGGGCTCTGTGCTACCATTCCCCACAGGACATCTGCAGAAGTACCAGGACCATTGCCAAGGGCTGTGGTTCCCAAGAAGCGCAGGGAGTGGTCTCCCCGATAAAGGCCACAGGATGCAGGATCAGACAGCATTTATTGTGGCTGGAGGCCTGGACACTAATCTTCCCAGGCCTGGGTTTCCCAAAGCAGGGAGGGGCAGGTTTCTAGCTGGCTTTTGCCCTGGTAGAAACAGTGCTCCCAAGCTGGGACTGCAGTGCTGGGACCCAAACATGCCTCCCTTGGAGGCTGTTAAGTCGTCCCACTATGCCAGTAGCCATGGCTGCCTCATGTGGGGAGATCTGCTGCCCAAGTTGGGGCTTGCTCTAACCTTTTCTCAAAGGGGGAACCCATAAAACTAACTAAACAAAACAGCAGCTCCTTGTGTTCAAAGAGAGCTGTTTCAGAATGGCCTGGCCAGATCAGTGTCCTGCTTCTATTTCCCGGAAGGAGAGGAGGTGGGGAGCAAAGGTTGGCACTGGGAGGTTACCTATTTATCCAAGTCAAGGTACAGGCATCAACAGGTCATTACTTCCTCACACACTTCCCTGGTGCCTCCATGGAGGCTTTCAGGCTTGGGCTCTGGCATTTGGAGTAGGGCAGCCTGCAGTTTAGGACAGAAACCCATCCTTCCTGACCCATTGGCAGCCCTTCCCAGATGCCAGGGGACACATGGTGCTAGGACCCTGGAGGCCCTGCTTTCCTCTCAATATTCTGGGCTACATGAGAGCACTGTGCTGCCACATGGCTTGGCAAAGTGGTTGCTACCAGGATTCCATCTTTGGAATGGCTCAGGAAGGTCACCTCACACAGATGGAGGGGTCAGCCTGGCACCACAGCATACAAATGAGGCTGCATGGGGAGGCCCAGCCCTGAGGTCAGCTGCTCACTCTGCAGCTGCCAGGCTCCATGCTCCACACCCAGTACCTGGCCAAGGGGCCTCAGGGTGGGCTGGACAGAAACCCAGTGTGACCAGCACTCTGTCTTGAATGGACATAGGTCAAGTAGGCAACATTTTTGACTACAACCAGGAAAAGGAAAATGGGAGAAAAATGAAACTCAGCAGTTATACTCAAGATTTATTTTTAATTCACCAAAAGTTCTTTGTGTATTCGAACCACATAGGAAATCACAAAGCCTTCCTGCTTTTTCCAAAGCCAGTTTACTTCTGGGCCCTGAGCATGGATCCTGAGGCAGGAGCTTCCTTCTGGAGAGAAGCCTGAGCTGAGCACACCTCACTACAGGACCCACAGCCCCATCCTCACAGCCGGCTCCTCCTCTGAGGGTCCTAAGTTAGAGGTTGCAGAGGCCCACACCTGGGCTCCCCGGGACAGGAGAGGTAGAAGACTCAAATCCTGACCACCTGCACGGCAACACATGGACTCCGCCTCTCCCCTCCATCCCCAGGTGGCCTCTTGAGGTAGAGGCGGCCAAAGGTACCGCCCACCTGTCCTTTGGTGAGGCGCCCAGGGTTCACACAGACACAGCCAAGGATGTCCTAGGAGGAAAGAGATTGGGACATGTACAGGGGTCTGACTGACAGTGGAGGAAGCATCCAATGCTTAGATTCCAAAGAGAGTTTTATAAAGAGAAAGCAAAAGGAAGAAACACATGTGCAAGCAAGACTCAGTTCCTTCTGAGTCTCTGAAACAGAGGAAGGAATGAGGTGACCTGGCAGGATGACAATGTGCTCTCATACTTGCAGGCAAACCCGGCCCAGCTGTTTCTTGTGTTCCCTGGCTCTGAAGGCCAGTTTGGAAGAGGACTGGCCTGGGAGGATTCCCTGCGAGGGGCTGGGGAGGCAGAGACCTAGAGATTGGGACAAACCAGTGGACTCTCTGAGCACTCCTGGCTGAGCCTGACTCAAGATGGCAAGGAGGGCCAGTAGGGGCAAACACAAAACATTGCCAAGCCTTTTCTCTTTCCATCTGGCCTCCTGAGCTTGTTGGTGGGGTGGGGACAGTGCTTACGCAAGCTGGATTTTACCCACAGTTTCACTGACTGGACCTATTGCCTCCCCAGAAACAATGAAGCCCCAGTGCTGGGCCTCCTAGGCCACTATCTCCACCTACTGAGTGTTAGGTGACCAAGAAGGCAAAAATTAAGACTGGATCTGGTGTCTCTTGGAGAGAGCAGTTGAAATCTACCTTCACAAAGTACTTCAGCTCTGAGGGGATTATGAAGACATCTGGGGTAACTGGCAGCTGTGCATAGGCATACAAGTTCTCATAGTCGATGGCCATGTCCTCCTGGGGAGGGTAGAGGGGGTAGTAGCTGTGGACAGGAGAGCAGCAGTCAGCAGCAGTGGTTTCCAGGACCCCAGGCCCAGCCAGTTTCCCTGCCCCTTCTACTCTCAGACTAGCCTTTGCCTTTCTGTGTTACGTGGGGACAGAACGCAGGCTTGTCACAGGGTGAAGTTTCCTGGTATAAGGCTCTGATGGCCAAGTCTAGCACAGCTCCATGACCCCTAAGCACTTTTATTTTCAGCCAGCAGCCCAGAAAGTGAGCTCACCTCCTCTGTGTCAGGATGTGCTTGAGGATTCGGCTGAATCTGTCTGAAATCCCGGAAGAACTGGGAAAGGAAGGACAGTATGAACTGGGCCCAGAGCCCTGTTCTCTGGTCTGTGGCTCTTCAGGTCAGGCCTGAGAATTCAGTAAACTAGAGTGAAGTAGCCAAGACCACACCGACAGGAGAGGCCCTCTGTAGCAGCCTGGAGACCTACTCACAGGCAGCTGCTTGCCCCACATCAAAGGGAAACAACCCCAGGCTCAGAGAGAGATGGCAGGAGTCCTGGTCATCAAGATCAAAGATGGCCATGGCTGGAACCATCTTGTATAAGACGTGGTGCCTGTAACACTGCAGGGTGACAGGCAACTGCATCTCAGGTTTCAGTCCAGAGCACACACCTAGCTTGATGGCCAGATCTGTTTTGTTTTGACTTTTTGTTTTTTTGAGACAGGGTCTCACTATGCAGTTCAGGCTGGCCTTGAGCTCACTTTTGTAGCCCAGGCTGGTCTCGAACTCACACAGATCCTCCTGCCTCAGCCTCCCAAGTGCTGGGATTACAGGCGTGCGCCACCACACCGGGCTGATGGCCAGATCTGCTCATTCTCTTTCCTTACTATTCAACCCAAGTGCTACAGATCCAGGTGCCTTTGATTGTCTGGGTTCATACTGTGTTCTAGAGAAAGAGAACCCTTTGGGGGTAAACTCATGCTCTGCTGTACTGCTCATGGCTATGGAATAAATTTATCACCTGCAGATCTCCTCAGCTCCCATGTGGAACAGCAGGTCTGTGGACGTCAAGCCAAAGATCACCCCATTTATGGCAAGGCTGCAAGGCTCCGACACCAGCTGCACCCGCTAGAACGAGAGGGGGCGATGCACACAATTACAGAACAGCCAGACTTCTTTCTCCAGATAGGAGGCAACCACAGAAAAGCCAAACCCATATGCAGCAAAATGATACCCACCTGTGCCTATTGTGAACAGAGGTTTAAGAGTCAGGCTAGAGGGAGTCGGGGAGATAGCTTAGGGGCACAAGTGCCTGGCTAAGTGCAAGGCCCCGAGTTTGATTCCCCAGTTCCACACACACACACACACACACAAAAGTTAGGCTACATGTGTACCCCCAAAGCCTTCACCCTCCTGCTTAGGGCTAGAGACTGGGCACTGTGCCCACTGCATGCTGGCTGCTTGATGGGCATGAGGAGCACTAGTACCTTTTTATCCTCTCGTGACAGCTCAGGGTAGCTGAAAGGTGGCTGAGGGTACACAGGCTCGTGGTGCACATCTCTCAGGGATGGAACAAAGACAAGGTGGGAGCCAGAGCTGTTTTGTCAAAACACAAGCACAAGGGAGAGGAAATGAGCACAGCTGAGCTGGAATAGTAGGCCTGCTGGCAGGGAGGTTTGGAGTCCAACTCTGCTCTGCAGAGATGCTCTTCCTGTGTCACTGGGATAGAAGCTCTTCACTTTCCTGCACCTGACTCAGGCTATCCAGGGCATATCAGCCCTTGCTGTGGTACACCCCATTGAGGCTGCAGGGGAACTAGTGTTTGGTAGAAGGGGAGAAGAAACTGAGATCTAGGATTTTTTTTTTTTTTAATGTATTTGGTACAGGGTCTCACTACACAGCCCAGACTTGTGATCCTTGTTTTCAGCCTCCCCAGCTCTAGGATTACAGTGTTCCACCAAGCCCAATTTCGGTGACCCCTTCAGCACACCCAAGGGTGGGGCAGGGGCAGGACTGGTATGTGGTGCCAGGGATTGAACCCTGGTCCCTGTGCTTGCCTAAGCAGGAGCTTAGTCTGCTGAACTATCTGACAACGATTTGACCAAGAATGACAGTTTTATAGCCAGGTGTAGTTTGCAGACATTCAACAGCCTTGCTGACACAAGGCTTCGTAATGTAAGGCAGGGACCCTTCCTGGGGAAGACCAGGCACTTGAATCTGTTCTGATGTTTCCAAGCTCAAACTGAAACCTCTGGGCTAGCTGAGCCCTGGAACGTGACTGCTGAGATCCTTCCGGAGAGGCCAGGCTTCGCAGCAGGGTGGTGCCGCCCGAGCTCTCACTGGACCAGGGCCCTCAGTTTCTACGCTGAGCACTGCCGGGGGTGAGAAAGTGAAAGAAATACTTTACAGCAACAGCAGAACTGGCAGCAGATGTTTCCTTGGACAGGAGCAGAAGGAAAATCTCATGCGAGCAGAGAAGAAAACTGTGACTCTAGGGCCAACTGTTTATTTTCTCCAGCTACACAAAGGAGGGAGGGGGAAAGCCCTTGGCTCCTTTAGCTGTCCTGGGCAGGGGGACCCATTATAAACCAAACAGGCATGAAGTATTACTCCAAGCATGTGTGACACCTGCTGATCCCTCTCACTCCCAGCTTTTTCCTTCTCTTGCTCAAAAATACTGCAGGGCCAAGGTGTGGCTGACTGTTCCGCCAGCTTGTGCCTACTATAGCCCTTCCTGAACAGAACCCCAAGGGCAAAGGGACTTCTCAAATGTGTTACAAACCCTTGACACTGAGAAGTTCACCAGTTATTCAAATCTGGAGTCTGCTAAACAGGCTGGGAGGGAAACTTAGATGGGGCAGTCTCAGCTCCAGGTCTCAAATGCTCCCAAGTTACTGATGGACTCAAAGGCCTAAGATGTAAGGGATGAAACTGCTGCTTTAGCACAAGTCCTGGAAGAGCCAGGGTTAAGAAGGCGGCCCCCTGCTCAGGGTTATGAACCAGTGGTGGGGGAAGGGGGAGAAAATTCCAGCTATGCTTAGAATTGCGCAACTTCAGCCCAGCCGTCACAGTGGGAAGGTCTCACTGAGCTCCTTCCAAAGGCCAGAGCTCCAGCTTTCCTCAGCTGCTACCAGGGAGCTGAGACTTCCTCTCCAGTTTGGTCCCTGCTGTTAGATGCCACTCCTTACCTGGGCACTGGAGTTTATATACTATTTCAGAAAGGGTGGGGTAGTGCCCCTCACCCCAGGGCCTGCACAGCCCTGAAGATCAAAGTGCCTGGTGGTGCTGGGCACCCAGCCCCAGAGTAACAATAACCATCTGTTCTTTGTGCCACTGTCGTCAATACCACAAGGACAAGGAGCCACAACCCACCCTCACTCAGTGTGGAGGCTCCAGCCAGCTCTGGTACCCGGCTGTCCTTAGACTGACGAAAGCAGGGTGCAGCCCAGCTCTTGTTTTGAGGGGCTCTAAGTGCCCCTCTGAGGACCTTGATGAGAGCTACAAGTCTGGAGAGCAGGGAAGGCACTTGTGCCCTTTTCATACCACCCCTCTCTGTGGGGTGAGCTGGGGTGCTCTATCGGGGTCCACTGCCTGCTGCCCTGGTTTAGAAGCAGTACTCTAACTAATCTGCCCTGGGATCTGTTCTCACAGTCAAAAGGCGGAAGAAGATACACATTTTGTTTTAGAAACCACCTTTGTTACAGGCTGTTTTTAAAAAGGCACAACCTCAGGAATGTTTGTTTTTATGAGCTCAGCTACAGACAAGCAGATCCCATGAGGATATCCATCACTACAACACTTTCTACTCTGGTGCAGGAGGAAAAGATAGAAACTGAGGTATTAGCTTCCAGAATTACTTTCTGTGTCTAGCATTAGACTCTTCCAAGGAACTGTGGGTTTTCTCTTAAGTTAGAACTTCACAGCTCTCACATCCCTGCTGTGCCCTTCTGTGGTCCCTTCCACCTGGGGAGGACCTAGGACCCTCACCCTCATGAGGATTTCCTACCACCATCTCTCTTGCCCTTGGTGGGTCCCACCTAACAGGAAAGCACTTGGGCTCACTCACACATGGACAGGCCTGGGGCCTCAAAAGATACTGTTGTGTCAATCATCAAACACTTCTGGATCTTGGGAAGATTACCCTAGGACACTAGTTTATACAGAAGAGAGTGAGAAGAGGAAGTAAGAGGGGCAAGAAAGAGCCAAGGGGAGGGAGAGTTCCTACAGCCTTTGCTTTTAAGTCTGTTTATCTCGGTTTTATGTTGATGCTTCTTCGCTCTGCATCTGTGTACTTGGGAGTTCAAGGGTTCTGTCTCTTCTCAGATTTCAAAAGGATGAAAGGGACAGGAACTAGCATTCCTTTCTGACAGCTTCATCTCTTATGCGGAAGGGCTGGAAGAACCCAGGAAGCTCAAGTTCTGTCCAGTAGTTGTAATTCTGACCTTCTTGTCCCTTCAATAATTGTTCGCAGACACTGCTTAAAAACATCTTCAAAAGGACTCGTCAGCAGACAGTTCTGCAAGAAAGGAAAGGACTCAGGCTTAGAGGGGAGATGGCTGGTGTCTGCCCCTGGGGAATACTCGGTGGGGGACTCTTTGATGACAGCTGCTGGGCTCAGTACAATCCAAGGGCTGACCTAGGGGTGGACTGAAGAGTAAATCCTCTTAAATGTAAACTGAGAGGCTAAAAGGCAGCGTGCTTTAGGGAAGGTGAAATTCTTGACATGACAGGAGACCCTGGTTCAGTCAGGAAGATGTCCTGGGAAGGATATTTGTGTTATACCCACCCAAGGACAGCAAGCTATAAATTATCAGCTTAGGGGCTGGCAAGATGGTTCAGTGGTCTAAAGCACCTGCTTAGGAAAGCTTAGGTAACTGCAGAGACCTCGCGTCAATCCCCAGTACCACATGCTTTGCCAGCCCTACCCCCAGGGCAGGCTGAGCCAGCTATAGTATAAATAAATAAAATAGAAATAATCTATAAATAAATAAGTAAATAAGTAAGTAAGTAATAATCAGCTTAGGGTACCAGCCAGCTACATAAGATCCTCTCACAGCTCTGTGACTGGGGTGTGTGTGTGCCTGTATGTGTGTACAGTGCTTACACTCAAACCACAAAGGAACCCATACCGCCTTCAGGCAATCCGACATTAGGGTAAAACTAAGCCCTTGAATTGGAGCTACTCATTATCCATGTTCTTCCCATTAGCCCAGGTTCATTTAGGTTCCTTACATCTGAGCTCCAAAAGAGGGAGAGAAAAGGAAGGGCCACATCTCACAGAAGTGTCTGGTCCCCTCCTTCTCCCGCCCTGATACTCACCTCCACCTGCTCATGCTTAGCATCCAGGAAAGGGCCGAACTGCACAGGAGCCCAAGTGGGAGAAAAAGACAGCAGAACACATCAGAATGGCATGCTGCAAACGCCTTCTGACAATTTCTTCCAGTTATTCCCTGCCCAGGCTGCACTATCCTTCCAAAGCTACCAGAGATCCTGGAGACAGGCAGCAGGTGTGGGGAGGGGCACCTAACTAGATGGACAGGCTCCCAGTGCCCCACAACCTGGACCACCAGTCTAGGACAGTGAACTCTCTGCTTTTCAGGGCTCAGAAAGGCAAGTGAGCACCACTGGTAACAGTACAAAGAGACTGGCTTAGAAGCTGGAATAGTGAGGCAGAGGAAGAACTCTGTAACATCAATGAAGGGCCACAAGAGCATTAGGAATTTAGATTTATCATGTACATCTCTGCAAGATGCAGATTAAGAACAAAAAATAAGCAAGCAAGCAAACAAACAAACAAACAAACAAAGATGCATGCTATAAAATCCCAGCACTCAGGAGGCTGAGGCAAGCAGACTGCTGTGAATTTGAAGCCAGCCTGGAGCTTGAGCTACATAGTGAGTTCAAGGCCAGCCTGAAAAAAAAAAAAAAAAAAAAGCCTAACATGTTTCCCAAAATTCAGAACAGAATTAAGATCCTTATTTAAAGCCAAATCCCCAGTTTTTCCACTGCCTCCCATACACAGGGTCTCAGGGGGCCCTTACCAGGATGCAGACATCCGGCTGGTCGTGGTTGATGATAGAGATCAGGTCAAGCAGGGGGTCGTATGTGATGCTATCAGATGTGGTGTACGGCCCACAGGCAACTAGGACCATGGTTTGCTCAAAACCTAAGGAAAGATTGCCAGGTCCTGATTAGAAGGCTGACAGCAGAATGGTGGGAGAAGGGGCCACTGGAAGAAAAAGCCACGGAATCCACCATATGAAGAGATTACTTGCATACGACTCTGGGAATCCAAGATGAGGAAATGATCACCCTGGCCCTCTAAGAACATGCTGCCAGGTAGAGGGGTCAAGGCAGTGTGCTGACAATGGAGCTTCGGTGGAAGTCAAGAGGCATTACTAGGATGAGATACACTCCTCTGGGAGTAGGGGGAGGGCAGGGCACAGGAAAGCACCAAGCTTCGAGGGCAATCAGAATTAGGGACTATGGGGTCTTCCAGTGTGGCAGGAGACCAGGAAGACAGGCTGGCCCAAAGGCCACGGAAGGGAACTCCTCAGTGCCAGGCACATGTTGTGCTTCCTCTAATAAAGAGCTAGCACAGGTCCAGCTCAGGGCTTTCACACCCACTTCTGGGCTCTGGAGTCTTGAGGTATACCATCCTCAAACAAGAGACAAGGCAGGGCTGACCTGGTCCAGCTGAGGAGCCCAGATGACACAGCTGGGGAATCCCTGCTACTTGGACACTAGAGCTGCCAGGCCTGTATCCTGGACCTAAGCCCAGGTTTCTAGTTCTTGTCCAGTTTGAATACCATGATTGCCCTGAACAAATTCTTACTTTAAATTAGTCTAATTTCTGTGTAGATTACAAAAACAGCAAAATCCAAAGATCTCTGGCTTCTTAACACACAGGTTAAGCTGCCCAGGATGCACTATTCTTTAAAAGCTATCAGAGAGCCTGGAGACAAGGAGCAGGTGTGGAGAGGGACACCTGGCTAGATGGGCAGGCTCCTAGTGTGACCACTGGCCTAGAATAATGAACTTGCTGCTTTCCAGAACTCAGAAGGGAGTGAGCACCATTGCTTAGCTCCCTATCACTGTTTTAACAAATTATCTCAAACTCAATGGCTCAGTACAAATCTATTATCTTAATAGTTCTGGGGAGAGAAGTCCTAAAAGTGAGGTCTCAGCAGAGCCATGTCTAGGGGAGAATCAGTGTTTTCACCCTTTTCAGCTTCACAGGCTGCCTGTGTTGCCTGGATCCATCTTCCAATCTGCAAATCCACAGCCTCACGCTGCTACCCTCTCACATTTGGGACTCGCGACCTGCCATCCTCTTTTATAAGCAGCCATGTAATGACATTCATTCCACCTGGATAATCTCCCCAACTCAAGATCTTTAACTTACACACACAAGCTAAGTTCCCTCTGCCATATAAAGTAACATATTCATGGGTTCCAGGGTTAGAGGGAGTACTATTCAGTCTACCACAGTGCTAAGGAACACTATAAACCAGAACAGGTGTTCAGGAGGAAGGGAAGCTTCATTGGTGCCAGGGCAGGGTACGAAGTTGTATTTGGTTCTGAGGCACCTGTAGGAGATGTATAGGAGATGTAAGCCTCTGAGGACGCAGAAGTGTCAGGAGAGTGAAGTCCTCCTCCTTTTTTTGTGTTTAGTACAGGGCTTACAGGGTCTCGCCACACAGATCGGACTCATAGTGATCCTCCTGTTTTTAGCCTTCCAAATGCTGGGATTATAGGTATGTGCCATCATACCCAGTTTCAATCAAAGTCTCAGCATGCCCTGGGGTTAGGGCCAGCACAGTACACTGAGGATCAAGCTTTGGTCCCTGCACTCAAGCAGGTGCTTTAGTCTGCTGAGCTATCTGGTTGGCTCGAAGTCCCTTTCTTATTCTGTATCTCCATGCTTCCTCAGCACACAGCTGAGGCTCGTGGCACTTTAGCCATGCTCATTTCATTATTTAAAGCTGATCTACGCGATCCGGTGGGATGGCTCAGTGGTCTAAAGCACCTGTTTGGGAGGCTTCAGGGACTGCGGTTCGATCCCCGGCACCACATGCTGCGCCAGCCCTGCCTTTGTGGCGGGCTGAGCTGGCCATAAAAATGAGTGAATAAACAAACAAAGGTTCTGAAACAAGAAAAAAAAAGTTGATCTAGTGTCACCATGCCACCTTTGCCTCCATGCAATTATTTTTTGATGTATAGTACCACGTCATAAATCTCTAAATTTCTTTTTTTTGTGGGACCAGGATTCAAACTCCAATCTTGCACTTGCCAGTCAGGTGCTTGTGCCATGGAGCTATCTCCCCGGGCCCCTAAATCTCTAAATTTCATTCCTCATTCTAGATCAGCTCTATGAATGACCTCACACACTGCAGATGTGTGTAGGGTGTTGACAGCACAGTGCTACTGGTATCTGTGGCCATGTATGTTGAGATACTTCAACATTAAATATTTCACTGTGCTTACAAGTAACTGAGGTTATTTTGAAATAAGATTTGTCAAATTTCTTTTTTCCTTTTCTTATCTACATTAGTTCCAAATAACACTAAGGTTTCCTTTGTAGACATTCTTTTCAATTTTTTTTATAGTAGAATAACTTTTTTTTTTTTTTGGTCTTTTTGAGCCAGGGTCTCATTATACAGTTCAGTCTGGCCTTGAGCTCACTTTTATAGCTCAGGCTGGTCTTGAACTTGCACTGATTCTCCTGCCTCAACCTCCCAAGTGCTGGGATTACAGGAATGCGCTACCATGCCTGGCTTATAGTAGAATAACTTTAGAATTGTAAAAAGTTGCAAAGATAGTACACAATTCTGTATCTTTCATCCAGGATCCCCTAACATTAACATCATGAAACTATGGTACGATTGTGGAATTAACACAAGTATGTAATTGTTAATAAACTCCTGGTTTTATTCAGACACCTACCGATGCCCTTTTCTCTTGTGGGATCCAAACTAGAATGCCAGTAAGCTCTTTTTTTTTTTTTTGGTGGAACTGGAGATTGGACTCAGGTCCTTGTGTTTGCCAGGCAAGCACTTATTCTACTGAGCTATCTCCCCAGCTCCCAAAAGTCTTTTTTTTCTCTTACTTGGTCACTGCCAGAATTCTTTTTTTTTTTTTTTTTTCA
>PVJA010042880.1:0-17069 GCA_004027025.1 Myocastor coypus | reverse complement strand
TGATTGTGAGGACAATATGCAATATGTCAACTTTCAAAGAAAAGAAGGGGGAAAAGAAAAAAAAAAGTAATGTGGATTTAGAAAGGTTAATGTTTAATTGTTTGATCAATCTTATATACCTATATGTATTAATGTAAACTGATCTGATGATGAAAATATGTAATATAACCATTGTTAAATTTAAACAATAAAAAAATTGAAAAAAAAATAAGTAGCTGGAAGGCAACATTATGCATTACAATAAATACTATGAAATTCATACTATTTTGTTAAGTGAAATTTGGTATCACTTGTAATTTTTTCTGTTTTAATACTATTTTATACTCTTGTTAAAAAATAAAGAAATTAAATCAAAAAAGAAAAAAAAGAATTATTCCAAATGAAATACTGTAAATGCAAAAATCATTTACTGTATGATTCTATGTAATATATTTTGGAAAAGGCCAAACTATAGGGACAGAAATTGGATCACTGGTTTCAGGGGTTATGGGGAGAACAAATTATAAAAACATATGAGAGACTTGGGGGATGATGGTAATACTGTAGACTGTAATTACAGAGGAGGCTCTATCACTATGTTCATCAAAAATCATAATCTTATATTTATTTATTTATTTATTTATTTATTTTTTGTGGTACTGGGGATTGAACTCAGGACCTTGTGCTAGCCAGACAAACACTTATTCCACTAAGCTATCTCCCTGGCCCACAAACTGTATTTCTAAAATGAATTTAATTGTATAAAAATTATACCTGAATGAATCTGACAAGGAAAAAATATTCTAGAACTCAGCAGATACAAGAGAATAATAATACTGATCAAATGTGTTATGATTATTCCAACATTTAGAAAGCCAATTGCTATAACTGACTATACTAAAAATAATTAGGAAAAAAACCCTATGTTATCTTAACAAAAAATATTTTATGAGTACAAAATCCAACACCCAATCACAGGGGGACTCTTAGCACACTAAGAGGAGACCTTTTCACTCTTAGTAGTTACATTCAGGCCCTTGGATAGCCCCCTCTCAACTGGACCAGGAGTGGCCAGTGTGACAAATTGCACAACTCAAGGAACAAGGTGCTACTTCCAGATCAGGGTGTGAGAGGCCCGTGACTCCTATGGTTATTCTCTCCTCCTCCTAGGTTGCTCCATCTGGGGAAGCAGGCCAAGAAAGAGGTCTAAGCAGGGACGAGTGCTCCGTTTCCACACCAGCCCACCAAGCCAGCGTGGAGGCAGTTCTCAGCTTTGGTGGACGGCATGGGGTACCCTCAGGACACATCCCGGCCCAGGGCCAGGGCCTCTCAGCCAGTCCACGCCAGACTCCTGTCACCTAGAAACCCTTGTGAGATAAGAAATACTTGACATCTTCAGCTGCTCAGTTGTGGTGTACTTTGGTACACAACAATAGATGGGAGGGTTAAATACAAAAAGCAGAAACTACTTAGCAACTTATAGCAACTAAGAGTTATCCAATTATCAGGGGGAAAAAGACAAGCATTTCTAGGAATAAAAGTAATATGATCTTTATGGGGAAATTATAAAACATATTTGAAGGATAAAGAGTACCTTAGCAAACGGAAACATATACAGGTATCTCTCACCATTTAAACTCAAAGTACAGGAAACCTGGAAATGAGTATATCCCTTTTAAGAAAAATATTCATAAAACTGTACAATGGAAACAAGACAAATACTCAGCAAGTGAAAAACTCATGTTTGTCTTCCTTTCCTTTCCTTTTCTTTCCTTTCCCTTTTTCTTTCTCTTTTCTTTTCTTTCTTTTTTTTTTTTTTTTCTTTTCTTTTTGTACCAGAGAACAAACTCAGGACCTCATACTTGCCAGGCAGGCACTTAAGCCACTGAGCTACTTTCAGGCCCTGAAAAACTCATGTTTTAACATCGTGATATTTATAAACCCTGTACCATTTTATAGAATGTTGAAGATACATGTATTTTAAAGAAATTATTCACCAACAATTATTAACTGGAAGACTTGTAACTATGTAAAATACTCACATACATATGATAAAGAAACAAAATTGAAATTAAAAATTATCAAGTGTTGATGTGTTAAATCCATAAAAATGAGTGAACAAGCAAATAAAGGTTCTGAAACAAGAAAAACATAAATAAATGAAATAAAAAATTTTTAAAAAAGGGGGGGGCCTGGCAGGATGGCTCAGTGGTCTAAAGCGCCTGCTTGGGAAAGCTTGGGCGGCTTCAGGGACTGCAGTTCGACCCCCGGCACCACATGCTGCGCCAGCCCTGCCCTCAGGGCACGGGCTGAGCCAGCCATAAAAATGAGTGAATAAGCAAATAGAGGTTCTGGAACAAGAAAAACATAAAAAAAAAAAACTCATGAATTTTTCCCTATAGCACTGAAACCATAAAAGCATATAATAAACACATTTTACAAAATGCAACAAAATAAATGTTAATAAAAATAAAAATTTAAAGGTAAGAAAGCATAATCCATTTAAGAAAAATATTTCTCATAAAGTCATAATAAGGAGTTCTGACTTTAAAAGTTACACTGGTTATTAACTTCACTTATATGTATGTAGTTATTTGTACTTATTCCAAATACAAATTATAATACACCGCAACAAAATCCTTTACTTACCAGTCTTCCGGTTTGATGGCAGCAGGATCAGGGATTTTTAGTCTTTCATCCCATTCTTCAGGTTTTCTATCATTAGGATCATCAATTTCTCTGGGAGGATTGACAGGAGGAACTACATCTTCCAAAAGATTTCCTTTGTTTATAAGTATTTGATCGATTAATATTTCAAATGTATCATCTGGATTCATTACTAAAAAAAAATTTATTCTTATTTTTATACACCATATGTCTTAAATCTCCTAAATAATAAAATTGTCTAAGCTACATAGATAAAATTTTCTTTTGACCAGAAATAAAGAAAAATCAGATGAAATAGATCAAAATATGGTCAAATCACTACCTATGAGACTTTGATGTCTTCAACTGCATTTTAAACAATAAAACCCTCCTTTACACCTCAAACAGGAAACACCTAATAGTTCTGGGACTTATGACCAGTCTATCTGAAACAACAATCAATAAATATAGCACAGTGTTTGATTTTTTTTTTTTCCAGCACTGTGGATTGAACCCAGGCCTTGTAAATGCTAGGTAACCACTCTACCATTTAGCAGCATCCTCTACCTTTTGGGTTTTATTTTGAGACAGAGTCTCATTGTCTGCTCTGTGTTCCCAAATTTGTGATCTTGCTGTCTTCAGCTTCTTGCGTCGCTAGAACTACAGATATGTCACCATCGCTGACTTCTTTTAAATTTTTGAAACAGGGGGCCCGGTGGGATGGCTCAGTGATCTAAAGCGCCTGCTTGGGAAAGCTTGGGCGGCTTCAGAGACCGTGGTTCGATCCCCGGCACCACATGCTGCGCCAGCCCTGCCCTTGGGGTGGGCTAAGCCGGCCATAAAAATGAGTGAATAAACAAACAAAGGTTCTGAAACAAGAAAAAAATAAATAAAATAAAATAATTCAAAAAAAATAAAATGTTAAAACAATCTCAAACTTTAAAAGTTGTAACTACACTGCAGAGAACTCATTATATTTTCCCAAACCACTTTAGTACATTACTGACATTATACAACCACTTCTATATGTTTTAACATATAAAGACATTCTCCTAAATAAACCCAAATCCAGCTGCCAAAATCAGGAAATTAAACCTGACAGTTATAATCATTTCAGAGACCTTTAATTATAAGGCTCAATGGCATTTCAAATTGCAGTATAAAATGTCATAAGGATAATTTAACATACACATTTCACAAGTATCTGGTTGTTAACAGGGTCTCACTACGCAGCTCGGACTTATAGTGAGTGTTCCGTTTTCAGCCTCACCAGCACTGGGAGTATAGGCGTGTACCATTACACCTGGACTCTGTGTCTGGTTCAGCCCACTCTAGAGGCAGGGCTTGTACATCCTGTGGTGACAGGGATTGAAACCGAAGTCCCTGCATTTGCCGAAGCAAGTGCTAAGTCTGCTGAGCTATCTCACCAGCCCAATTTAAAATATTGAAGCTTACTACTTACCCACATTTCCAAATAAATCTTAACCTAAAAGCTTCCATGTCAAAAATTTCATGAAGGATTCATTTTTCACAAAGATAAAAAGAAAAAATCTCTGTTCTTAGGTAAAACTCAGACTTTTAAAAAAGATGATGGTGGGGCCCGGCAGAATGGCTAAGTGGTCTAAGGCGCCTGTTTAGAAAGCTTAGGCAGCTGCAGGGACCGCAGTTCGATCCCCAGCACCACATGCTGCGCCAGCCCTGCCTTCAGGGCAGGCTGAGCCAGCCATAAAAATAAATAAATAAACAAAAGTTCTGAAACAAGAAAAAAAAATTAAAAAAAATAAAAATAAAAATAGAAAAGATGATGGTGAACACAGCTGTTTATCATTTGGTTCAACGAGCAGAAGCTGTCAGAATCATTCTGACTTAGCGAGTGAAGTGGGTGAGCACTTACTGAAGAAACAACTCTACACTAACAACCTCCAGAGGTTTCAGTCAGCAACGTGACAACTGATTCATATTCAAACCAAATAATGCAACTTATACATGAACCAAATAATGCAAACCCCCTCTCAGTACTTGCTCACCCATTATTTCCTACTATAGCTGAGACTATAAAATTCAGCTAAAGCAAAAGGAAAGAGTCAGATTTGAAGCAGGCTTAGAATAAGAAAAAACATGGTGCATCTTTTCAATTCAGTAAAAGGCATTCAATAAAAATCTTAAAAAAGTTCTTGCAATAGATTTTACAAGTGGCATACATGTTTGAAACCTACAATTTAAATACATACGACAAATATGCATATGTAAAGAAAAACCTTTGCTCAAAATCTTTGGCAAGGACAACTGCTACTTAGAAAGTGAATTAAGTATTACAAATGTCTCTACAGTAAAATGCCTCAGATGATATACAATTTATAAAGGTACCTTTAAGGTTATTTTCAAAACTACATAATGTTATAAAATTTAATAATACTACAGATTGAAAAAATAACAATATTCCTAACACAAGGATCAATTTTTGTAAAAGCAAGTTAGGCTTGAATTTGAGTTTCAGCCCTGCTAGCTCGTTTTCTATGGTAGCCCAGTAGCTTGAATAAGACAAGACAAAATAGATTGTTGCTCAGCTCCTGTGATGGTTCCCAAAGAAGTGCCTAGTACTCAGCAGCTGATTGAGGATTATTTTTTTCAAGCTTTTCCTATTTACTTACCTAATTTCCCAGTAATCAGCAAAATATGCCTACAAATAGAGTTTCACTTTCTCCATTTTAATATCATAGGGTGAGGAATATTTTTGCAAAATGCATGGGACCAGAACTAATTCAGATTTCAGTGTTTTTCACATGTTGGATGTTGGATATTTGCAAAGACCTCATTGGTTGAGCATTCCTGATTTAAAAATCCAAAATATTATGGAAAAAAATCTTTTTGAGACAGGGTCTTGTTGTGTAGTCCAGGCTGGCCTTGAACTCACAGCAATCTTCCTGCTTCAGCCTGGTGAGTGTTGGAATTACAAGTGTGTGTCACCATGTCCAGCACTCTGAAAATTTTTTGAGTACCAACCAGGAAACTAAAAAAAAAGGCTTTTGAAGCACTCTGGATATTTAAATAAAGGATACTCAACCTGAATAAGCATTTCCCTCTTACTCAATGTTTGTCATTACTTTTACACTATACAGAAGACTCTTGCTTCAAATGTTTAATATTATCTTCACACATAAGTCGTCTTCTGGATTATTTTCTTTGAATAAATTGCTAACAGTGAAATTTTTGTTTCAAAGGTCATAAACCTCTAACGGCCTCTGGCATACTGTATATGAACAATTTTCTTTTCTTTTTGTTTTTTTTTTTTGGTGGAGGAGGGCAGCTCAGGCTGGTGAAGGAGCCGGTCAGGTAAAGCTTGTGGAGCGGGGATCAAACTCTGATTCCCTGTGCCTGATTGTGTTTGCCAGAGCAGGCGCTTAAACGACTGAGCTGAGCCACAGGCCTGAACAATTTTCTTTTGATTGGGTTTTTTTTTCATTATTTCCACAGCTTGTGTTTCCCAAAGTGTCTAGTGTTACTTTCCAATTATTTCAGAAACACATTTTGTATATAATAGCTGTGTTTATGATAAAACTGACCTGATTTGAAAAACAGAATATTCCTGTAACTGCAGCTTTTTGAAACAAAACAGAAGTGACTCAATCTTGGGTATAGCTGAAATTTGAGGAGAACCAGTGAAAAACATCTCCCAGGCTCTCACAGTTGTGCGGTTAAGTGTAGGCCTGAGCCCTGTGAACACGGGTACTTGGGAACAGGACAAACAGCCCTTGCAGTGCTCTTCTCTCCCGGATCTTTTTTTTTTTTTTTTTTTTTTTTTTTTTTTTTTTTTTTTTTTTTTTTTTTTTTTTTTTCATTTATGTGTTTTGTATAGGGTCTGACTATGCAACTCTTAGTGGTCTTCCTGTTTTCAGCCTCCTCAGTGTTGGGATTTCAGGTGTGCATCACGATGTCCAGTCTTGGTGGCCAGCTCACTGTGCCTGGGGTGAGACTGGCATGGCATTCAGTGCTGGGCATTCAACCCTGTCCCTGCGCTTGCCTAAGCAGGAGCTTAGTCTGCTGAACTATCTTACCAGCCCTTTTCTCAGATCTTTGTAACCTCTTATTTACTTAAGTAAAGCTATGGGTGTTAACATACAGTTGCTCAATTCTTTTATGATTAGGCACGTGCTGGGACCACCATGAGGTGCAACCTCAAAATAATCACAACTGTCTACAGAACAAAGCCTAAATACTGCCAGGCAGTTGGTACCTGCCTCTTCTGTAACTTGATTTTCTAGTGTCCTGTTCTTATAGCACTGTGGTCACAAGTGCCTAATATGTCCTTTCCTCTCCTATCTTCCATATTCCATCTACAATTGAAGACAAGTTCAAGTATAATCTTTGCTAGTTTTCTCCTACTGTCCAAGCTTAAAGTAATACTGCCTTTGAACTTTAAACCCCTCATCTGTATCTCCCATCTGATACATTATTTTCGAAATTTTTATTTTATTTTATTTCTTGTTTCAGAACCTTTATTTGTTTATTCACTCATTTTTATGGCCAGCTCAGCCCGCTCCGAGAGCAGGGCTGGTGCAGCATGTGGTGCTGGGGATCGTACCATGGTCCCTGCAGCCGCCCAAGCTTTCCTAAGCAGGCGCTTTAGACCACTGAGCCATCCTGCCGGGCCCCTGGTACATTATTTTCTACTTGTAATACTTTATGTGTATCTTGTTCCCCCAAAACACAAACATCTTCAAAGTAGAGGTGTATTTATTTTCTTTCATAGCAGGTGCCATGAATCATTTGTAGTCAATAAATAATTAAAAGAATGTACCAAGAGTATAAAGATGAGTCTTCCTGTCTGTAAAGAACTTTTTAAGGTCTACATTTGGAGGTTTGGCATGCTTCTCCTCAAAGAGTCCAGTTTTGGGATGTTTATGTCTGAAGATAAAATGAAGTTTGTAATCTTCTCCACATTTATCTGGTCCAAACATAATGGTATACGATGTTTTATCATGAAAGTTTTCCTTTAAAAAGAGATGAGTGTAAGTATTAGTTCTGAACTAGAGTATTTAATTTTTCTAGTCTACCCAATTGGCTAAGTGTTTACAAAATGTATTAACTGCTAATTTATAAAATAACTACTTAACACAAGTGACAATAAAAAATGTGGAGAAAATGACACATTTTACTTCAAAAAATATTTTTGAAAAATATACTGCTTCTCTCCTAAACCCACGGATGCTAAAATTACCTTGGTAACACCATAAAAACCTTTATTTACTTCTGTGTTATCATTCTACTGAGAAACATTAGAAGAAAGGATGTTTATTACTGTAATACTACACATTATTATTGTCATTATTATTGTTGTTATTGACAAGGACACCAAAAATCACCCTTGTGTACAAGATGAAGAGATCCAGAAACCCAGTTCCTGTTCAGGCAGTAATTTCTCCTTATCTGACATGGGAGCAGTGCTTAACAGCATGGGTCTAGGATTAGATACTGAGGCCCAAATGCTGGTACTATCATTTAAAGTAGCTATGTGTGACACTAGGAAAATTTAGCCCCTTCTGTGCCCCCAGTTCATCATCTCTAAAGTCTGCTGAAAACAGTATGTACCTATAAGATTTCCTCTGGGGATTAAATAAGTTAATCAGATCAAGTTCTAATAGAAATGTTTGGCACTACATTTTTTTGTCAGGCTAACTTCAGGTGATCATTTCTTAGATCTAGAACAAGAATTTCAACAGCAGGTCCTAAATGTAAGTAGTATACACAGACCTCGATCTGTATTTCATGGCTTGTACATAGTTGTGCAGCCTGACAAGTATGTCACTGACATCTCATTTATTTAATTTTGGTTATATGCCAAAACCCTGACACACTCGGCTGCAGGACAATGCTGTAAGAAATGTCTCTAATCTTCAAATGGAGTATTATAATACACAATCTTTAGAATATAGGACTCCTGTATCACAAAATTGTTAAAACTTATTTTCTAGCTACCAATGCCTAAACCGGCCTGCCTTTTTTTGTTGTTGTTTTTTGTTTTTGTTTTCCGGTCACTTTACCACTTTGCTCTGGTTCTCTTACCTCTCTAAATAAACCTGATTATTTATAGAGAACTCTAAACTGGCATTTCAGAAGCATTTATAAGCTCCATATTTTTAAATTTATAGATGGGTAGAATTTTTTATTTTGCTCATGATTACAAAACTAATGCCTTTAAGTAACCTAGCTTCATATGAAACTTGCAGGCATATTGTGAAAGCTAGGTAATCTCATGCTGGAAAGAGACAAAGTTATTTTCAATTTCAGTTAAACATAAAATTTTCAATTTTATGAATTATTCCTAAGAATACTAACTTTAATAAAGTTTTCTTAAATATTAAAATATCATACCAGGATCAAATCATCAGTGTCTGCTAGGAGTTTAATGTATGCACCTCCACAATCAATACCATCTTGAAAATTTACTTCATATCTAAATGAGGGGGAAAAGAACCATACTGCTGATAAGTACAGATTACTATTTGCTCTTGCAAATACAACACATTGTTCTCAAGTCACTTAAATACAAATGTCTTACACTGCTAGAAAGTTCATACAAAGGATATCCACAATCTATAGGAAATAAGCAGAATGCTTTTATACTGCTGCAATATAAGGCATGGTAAGATGTTTAAAACAAGACAATTACAATCAACTACAGAAAAGCTAACTCATTTCATTAACATGTTTTTCTGTCAAAAACTGTTAAATAAAGAATGAGATACTTTGACTATAAAATTTTAATTGGAAACTTCAAGTTCTACTAAGGCAACCATTATACATAATATAAATGAAAAAAATAAAAAAAATCAGAAGAATCATAGCTACATCATACTTTTACAAAGTTGTTGATGATCTTAGATATCTAGATCTAGGACACTTTAACAAGTGTGCATACTTAATTAGCTCCAGCAAAGATACTTCATAATCTTAGAGTATTTCAGACTTACTGCTAGGAAATATTTGAAATTTTAGCTATTTAGATAACAACTTAAAGTAAACTGAGAGTCATCTCATAGGTTAACAGTGTAATATGACTCTTGAAAAAGTTTTTTCTTAATTTTAAGAAAACAGTTTCACTAGTACAGTGAGCTATAGAAAAGAGTTCTGAGGGGTCTGGCAGGATGGCTCAGTGGTCTAAAGCACCTACTTAGGAAAGCTTAGGCGGCTGCAGGGACCGCGGTTTGATCCCCAGCACCACATGCTGCACCAGCCCTGCCCTCAGGGCAGGCTGAGCTGGCCATAAAAACAAACAAACAAACAAACAAAAGTTCTGAAACAAGAAAAAAAGAAAAAGGAAAAGAGTTCTGAAAAACTGATCAATTAAATGTAACAAAAATCAATGTGAAAACAGTAAAAATTAAGTCATGATTGTCTTAAATTATTAAAGCAAAAAAAGACACAAAAGAAGCAACAGAAAATAATGGTGACCTAATTAAGGACTGTAGTTCTAGGTATGTTTGAAGAAACTTCAGTGACAAGAAGATAAAAATAGTAGCATGTATAATTTTCAATTTGTGCTAAATTAGTTGTATATTTTGTATTAAAAAGAGCAGAAGCAGCAACAAAATCTCAAGCAACTAGTTCTGACTTGCTAGACTATAGATCAGTGGTTCTCAACCTTTCTAATGCTGTGACTCCACAATACAGTTCCTCATGTTGCAGTGACCCCAAACCAAAAATAATTTTGGTGGCTACTTCAAAACTGTAATTTTGCTACAGTTATGATTCAGAATGGCTTTAGGCCACCCCTGTGTTTTGGTCATTTGACCCCCGCTGGGGTCACAACCCACAGGTTGAGAACTGCTGCTATAGATGATTTCTCACTGTACTTTTAATATGCTTTATTTCTCAAGTACTCTAAAATAATAACTAGAATTTTCTGTAAAAACTTTGGAAAGAAGGTCTCCCTGTTACCTAAAGAGCCCCAAATTTCTGGGCATAAATGACTCTCCCCCTTGCGCCTCCTGAGTGGCTGGAACCACAGGTATATACGTGGTGGCTAGTAAGCACACACTGTGACATATGGCTGACCTAAGTCACTTTTGGCTCTGCCACTTAGTCTTGGAAGTACATGTTACAATGCTCTAAGAATCTTCCTGCTCATCTATAATATAGGAGCATCACCCATACCTGTCCCCTACAGGACTAGGAAAATGACAAGAAGATATCATGCATAGTAATAGACATTTACTTTAGTTATGATCAGGACTGATTTTTTTAAAATGAAAGTTTATTTGTTCATCTCAATGTCATGCATTTTAAACAACAGCTGACAAATCTTTTCATGACCCTTTTTTTACTTATGTATTTGGTACAGGGTCTCACTACAGAGCTTGGACTCATAGTGATCCTCCAGTTTCAGCCTCCCCAGCACTGGTGTAACACTTGTTCACCAGCCCAGCCTAGGGCTGGGAGAGCACAGAATGCTAGACTGGGGATTGAACCTGGGTCCCTGTGCTTGCCAAAGCAGGCGCTTAGTCCTCTGAGCTATCTCACCAGCCCTATGAAACATATTTTCAAAGACCTTAAAGCAGAAAAAATGGGACATAAAGTGACTTGAAGTCACATGTTTTAGGTGATTTAAGGACAAAAGGTTCTGTAAAAAAGGTAAAAACTAAAGAGAACAATTTTGTCAATTGGTTCTCCAAGTGTAAATAGCTTTGCTGTGCTATTATGCTTTGACTCAGTCCATTTCTTCTATTATAAAATTTCCACAATGTTAACTTGTTACCTAGTATAAATAATTCATAATTGATCAGAGAATCAGCAAAATATATACCAAATAGGTTGGCTGCTGTTAACTTTCAAATCATAGAAATGCGGAGAGTGTGTGCAGTTTGTTAACGTTAACTGTCTTTCAGTATCATTTCACAAGTTTTTCTATAAACACTAATTATTGCCAGGAGGCAAAATAAAGTTACATGGTCAGACGTATTTGGGAAATCCAGCATTAAATTTTTTAATCTGTGGGACATGTAAAAAACTTTAATGAGCTAAAGTATTCTTTGTATCTCAATATAGTACATTCTTAGGTTTCAACATTTATATAATCGTATCATATATATATATATATATACATATATATATATATATATATAGGCTGAATATCTTTTATCTGAAGTACTTGGGGCCTGAACGTCAGATTTTGGAATTTTGGGGTTTTTGTAATATTTTTATAGATTACCTGTTAAATGTTCCTAATCCAAAAGTCTGAAATCTGAAATGCTTAAAAATGTAAAACTTGCTGAGTCATGTGGGTGCTCAAGAGGTTCTGGATTTCAGAGCAAGGCAGCTGACTAGAGGGACCTAGTGGGCTTCTCTCAAAAAATACAGTGAGATGGAAAACAAATAAAAAAAAATAACTGCTACTTCTCCAAAGTGTTAGATGTAGTGTACCGGGGTGTCGCAGGGTGAGGTAGACATGCTAAGGGGCAGACACCCAGGACAGCCTCACAACAAAGGGAAACACACACCGTCATCACCATCATCGCCGTCACATCACCTGCCACCTAGTACTCCCAGAGGGATCATGCAGTAGGGAGGAGTGAGCAAACGGGCCCAGCAGCGCTCACCTCTGCCAGGACACTTGACTTACTGCTGCTGGAGATGTCTGTGCCCTCCCGGGCCAGGCCCAGATGAGGACACCTGCAGTGAATCCACCAGTGATACCCTGAAAGGAGCCCTGCTCACCCTGTGCCTTCCCCTACCTGCCCTGCTGCCATCTTCACATCCTGCCCATCTGTGGGCCACAAGGCAGTGTGTGGCTCTCCCCACTGACTACTCAGCCCAGTATCATGCAGCCTGCTCTAAGCAGCTTGCCCTGAGTGCCTGACCTGCTAGATGCCCTTTAAAAGCGGCAGAATCTTGGACACTTGTGACACTCTGCCATACAGCCAGGGATGCCACAGCATACCTGCCTGGGGCTGGAAACCAGCAAGACAAGGGATTTTAGAAATTGTATTTTTACAAATTTTAAAATACATAGAAACTAACAATATGCTCTTGAACAACCAATTGGTCAGTACAGAAACAAAAGAAAAATGTTTAAAAATGTATTGAAACAAATGAAAATGAGGGCTGGGAGATAGCTCAGCAGTCTAAGTACCTGCCTGGCAAGCACAAGGTCCCAGGTTTGATCCCTGGTATCACATGCTGTGCTAGTCCTGGAATTGGACATCGTGTTGCACACCTATAATCCCAGTGCTGGAGAGGCTGAGACAGGAAGATCACTATGAATCTGAGCTGTACAGTGAGACCCTGTACCAAATAAATAATTCTAAATATTTTTTAAAAATTAAAAATGAAACACAACATGCCAAAACTTAGAATACAGTAAAAGTAGTGCTGAGAGAAATTTACAGCAACAAGTGCCTACCTCATAAATACGGAAATGGCTCAAACAAGCAACCTACCATTGTGTCACACAGAACTAGAAAAACAAAAACAAATCCAAATTTAGTAGAAGAAATAATAAATATCCTAACTTTTTTTTTTCTGGTACAGGGGATTGAACTCAGGACACCTTGCACTTGCTAGGCAGGTGCTTATGCAGCTGAGCTATCTCCCCAGCCAGTAGAAGACATAATAAAGAATAAACATAAGACAAAGATAAAAAATTATGTAAGTAATCAATGAAGCAAAAAGTTCTTCAAAAAAATTAACAAACTTTAGCCAGACTAACACCAACAGTGATGATAACAATAACAACAGACTTAAGTAAAATGAGAGCTGAAAAAATGCTGGAGCCTTTACAACATACCAGAGAAATACAAAGGATCATGATGGAATATTAAAAACAATACACTAACCAATTTGGAAACGAATTTAGCAATTTGTTGACACATATACCTTACTAAATTTGAACCCTAAAGATATTGACAAAAATCTGAACAAAACAGTAAGTAGACTGAGTCAGTAATTAACAATCTACCAACAAAAATGACAAGGACTGAAAGGTTTCACTGTTGAATTTTACCAAACTTTTAAGGAATGATACCAAAATATCTCTAACTACTACTACTACTACTACTACTACTACTACTACTACTACTACAAAAAACAAACAAAAAAACCAGGAAACTTTAGGCTGATACTGTAACCAGAGAAAGACATACACACAAAAAGAAAATTATTGACCAGTATGTCTGATGAACACAGAGGTAAAAAATCTCAGCAAAATAATGAATTGAATGCAACAGCATAACAAAAAGATCATGCACTATCATCAGATGGGATTCCTCCCAGGGATGAAAGAACAGGTCACCATACACAGATCAGTAAGTATTACACAGTACTTAAACAGAATGAAGGACAAACACCGTGTGATCATATTGGTAGATGTAAAAAGAAGTACTCATGTTGGGGAGATAGCTCAGTAGAATAAACACTTGCTTGGCAAGCAGGGTCTTGGGTTCAATCCCCAGTATTGCAAAAATAAAGACGTTTACATTACTGGCCCAGTGTCTGTAGTGTCAGTCTCTACTCCATATGACAGCACTGAACTTCTTTTGATAAGTATCCTCAAAAAATGAGGTATAAAAGGTATGTACCATGACATTATAAAACTAGGCATGATAATACCTCAGCTAATATCATACGTAATGAGGAAAATATCTAGAAACAAAGATCTGGAACAGGACCCTTCCAGTATCATTATTCAGTTTGGCACTGGAAATACTAACAAGAGCCATTAGTCAAGAGAGAAATAAAATCAGGGTGTCACGGTGCACATCTGTAATCCCAGCATGCAGACACCGAGATAAGAAGACTGCAATGAGTTCAAGGCCAGTCTGCACTACTACAGAGATCCTGTCTCAAAAAAAAAAAGGGGGAAGTGAAGTGCCCCTATTTGTAGGTAACATGATTTTATGTATGTAAAAACCTAGGACACAACAAAAGTTTGTTCAAATTGATAAATTCAGCAAAGGTCCAATATACAAAACACACAAAAATCAGTAATTTTAAAATATGATAATGAACTTTCTGGAAAAAAAATCTCATTTATAAGAGCCACAAAAAAGAAATTGCCTAGGAATATATTTAAGTGTACGAATGGTCTTTACAACAAAAATTCCAAATACTGATGAAGAATCTCAAAAAGGATATAAAAAGATGAAAAATATACTATGTTCATGGATTATAAGAATGATTGCAAAAATATCCATACTACTAGAACAATCTACAGATTCAAGCCACAGTAAGGCACCAAGGGAAAAATACCTATTACAAAGAGCAGGCCAAATAGCTCAGCAGATTAAAGTACCTGCAAGCAGGTGCAGGGGCCAGGAGTTTGATTCCTGGGCCTGCAGTGGCGTGTACCTGTAATCCCAGCTCTTGGGAGGCTGTAAACAGGCGGATCACTACAAGTCTGATCTAGTAATAAGACCCTGAACACTGAAACTACTAGAATAAAGCACAGAGAAACACTATGAGACACTGAAGCATGACTTTTTGAGTAAGACCACAGAAGCACAGGCAAGAAAGACAAGCAGGCACAGGGGATTATATCAAACTGCACAGCAAAGAAAACAACAGAGTGAAGTGACAATCTGAGAGTCAACCAAGGTGCACATCATTAGACACACAGTAAAGAAAATGTGGTGTGTATGCATAATGAAATATTATTCATCCAAGGAAAGAATGAAATCCTGTCACTGTGGCAACATGGATGGAACTGAAGACTTAATTATATCAAAATAAGTGGGCATAAAAGATAAACACTCTTAGGTTCTTGGAATAATTGTTGATCACTTCAAGTAACTGTATATCACTCCCTTCTATGTTCCTACTCATATTTGAAAGCTGCACTGTTGATTTCATAGAATAGTAGAGGCTAGCAAGGGTGGTGAGGGGCCAGAGGGATGATGGATAACAGGTTGCAAGTACAGAAGAATGTGTTTTAGTGTCCTACAGCACTTACTATGTATTTTATACTGGACTAGAAGAGAGGAGTTCAAGGACTCCCAACACAAAAAAGGATAAATGTTTAAGAAGGCAGAAATGCTAATTACTGACTTGATCTTCACATGTGTATACCTACACTGCATTATCACTGTATCCTATAAATAAGGATAATTACAAAAATTTAAGTTGAACTTTTAAATGGTGTTGACCAGGGGGAAAAAGGTTGCAAAATTGCTGCCATATAAAAAGGGTTGAAAAATTTCAAATGTCAGAGCATCCTAGGTTTCAGATTAGACACGATTAACCTTATATGAACATGTGCATAATAGGAAAAAGCCCTTTGGAGTCTGGCTATATCATAAACCGACATTATCTCTAGTACTTCCCATTTTACCTAGCCCATTTGAATTTATCACTATTAAGAGAAGACAGTCCTCTCCTATGAATATTTTAAGGATATAAAACACTGATATTTAATTCTTTGGGCTTTTATTTCTCAGGATAATCATTTCTTGACTATTAAAAGTAAATTTTTATACCTATATTATAACCTTAGCTTCTAATTTTGCAAGATATCATTTTATTATTTGTCTACTAGGGACTCATACTAAAAAAACTAAATTTGATATATTTTATCCTTGAAAAAATTTAATTGTATATCACTTCCTTTATCCTTTTTGCCACAAATGGCCAAAACAGAAAGCAGTATTACATACATGTAAGATTAGAAAACAAGTAACTGCAAACTCTCAAGGGAATTTTGAAAAAGTCAAATGTTAAATAATGGTAATAGCAAAGAAGTACCTAGAGCAAAATTTCTAATCTGTTCAAATAAACAACAAAGGTTCTGCAGTCTGATATAAGACCAAAGGTGCTCTGCAGGGACAGAATGGTATCTATGCCTAATAAGCTTTGCATAATCACAATTTGACAGAAAGCAGGCAGCAACATTCATGAAGCTTTTTTCTCTTTGCAATTTGAATGTTATGGGTCTTCTAATTACACCTGCATACGTTTATTTGGTTTCATAGCAGTATAGCTGAAACAGCTTGAGCAACTTATACAAAGTACATCTGCAAGCGACATCATTACCTTGGCTACGCGAGGAGGAGAATGTAACAACATGAGATTTAAAACAATGACACTCAGGGGACCACCCACTCGGGGTCCACCTCCTATCCTGCACAGAAGCTTTCTTTCCCTCAATAAATATGTTCTGCTCATTACTAAATAAATAAAATAGACACTCACCTACATTACAGATTTCCCTTGTAAAATTTCTGCCTTTAAATGTGTGTGTGTGTGTGTGTGTGTGTGTGTGTGTGTGTGTTACACATACAGTGCCAGACATCAAACCCAGAGACCTGTGTGTACTAGGAAGGAGCTCCACCCAAGCCCCATGTTAACCCTCTGCCTTTAAGTCTCACTGCAGGTCTAACAGCAACATTTGCTGTTCCAGGTGGAATATACTGATAGTAGTATCTCAATAGCAAGGAACCTTAAGAATTAAAAATGGT
>PVJA010042879.1:0-17092 GCA_004027025.1 Myocastor coypus | reverse complement strand
CTTCTTCCTTCCCTTCTCCTCCCCTCCCTTCTCTCCTCCCTTTTCCTCCCCCTCCCCCTCCCCTCCCTCCCTCCCCTCCCTTCCCTTTCCCTCCCCTCTGTTCCCTGTTGCTCTCTTGTTTACTCTCTCACTTGCTCATACTAGGGATCAAACTTCCCAGCTTGTTTCTATGGTTCAATTTCTGGCTACTAATGGTTGAGTATATTTGATGCAAATTTCTGTTTAGCATTTAGGATTCCCAAACAATTTTTTTTTCTTGAATTGATGATCAGAACCAGAAGTCTCTCTCCTCCTCCACCAAATAGAACTGTGTCTCATAAGGCTACCCCCCTCTACCCCCCCAGTCTTAAAAGGCTAGATAAATAAAATTAAATCTGCCTTGGGATTTGTGCTTGTAGTGAGATTTTATGTATGGAATTCCATTCTGTGTTTAACCACGTGGAGGTAACTATGTAATCTGTAATGATATAAATGTCTCATTAATCATTAAAGGGTATTGGAAATGTATCTTTTCTGGGAATGAAGTGAGCAGATGCTGCTGCTTAAATTGTTAGTATATTGACTCCTCTCAGGGCCATTGTGTGGTAATGCTGTTGTGGTTTTATGCAGAATGTTAGCTTTCTGTTGGGCGGAGGATAATTTATATGTAAAATCTGATTATGCTTGGACACTTTGTTGTTGTTGCACAATTTAACCAACCTGCTCTTTGAAGTTCCATGACCTTTTTAGCTAGATAAGTCAAATGAAACTAGGTAAATATTTTTTCTTTTGGTTAGAGTAAACCTTTACAGTCTTTAGATAGCAATGACTACTTTTTTTTTTTGACAGGACCAGAGTTTGAACTGACAACCTTGCACTTGCCAGGCTGGCACTTGTGCCACAGAGTTATCTCCCCCCCCCTTCTTTTTGGTACCAGGAATAGAACTCAGAACCTTGTGCTGAGCTATCTCCCGAGCTCTACACCCAGATTCCTAATGAGTTTTTCACCATAGCCCAATAACTGTCTGTTAGCTGGTTTATATTTCTTCCACATCAGGTATTTTTCTTACTTAGTTGATATGTGTTACAGGTGATTTAAAATTTTGTATTGATTCAGGGTTATTTCCATACCAGTTCCATAAAGAAAGGGCCTATAACTTTTTGTCCCAGTGCCTCTCCCTGATGCCTAGAAGAGTGCACATAAACAGTTGTTGAAGTGGTTAATGTAATGAATTTAATATTGTTGTATTCTAGCTATATCTTTATGAGTTGGGAAAAAAAGAATTGGGCTTATCTTAGCCTTTTGTATCTTTGCCATTGCTTAGAGTAAGTGCTGTATGGATATAAGACATAAAGATTTTTTGGTAATCTTTTGATGTTTGTTGGAAGATTAAAAGAATGGCTTTGCTCTTGGATGTATAAGTAACATGTATATGAATCTCTAGCATCACTTGTATAAAGATGTTTTAGACTCAAATGATTACAGATCTATTGTATTTTTACTCTCTCTACTGTTGTTGGTGGTAGTTTCTTGTCATTATGGTGGATCTAGCAGCTTCATTTTCCCTTCTAAGTTTTGAGGTAGGAAACTACATGTGCATGTAGTTCACCATAGAGGGGCTTGGGTTGAGGGAAGCCCCAGTAGTACAGAGGCATCCACACACACTGTTGAATAGGCATGCTCAGAGTCCTTTATCAATTCCTATTCACATCAGTCTTTTGTGTAGGTGAGGTTATGGAACAACTGGGTTCTAGGTTCAAGATTTGCTTAGTAATGGTTGAGTATCCATTACCTCATCTGATGTGCTTGGAGCAAGAAACTTTCTGATTTTGGAGAGTTCAGGTTTTCTTTTCATTTACT
The DNA here is from genome assembly GCA_004027025.1 of Myocastor coypus. Lineage (NCBI taxonomy): Eukaryota > Metazoa > Chordata > Mammalia > Rodentia > Myocastoridae > Myocastor > Myocastor coypus. The sequence goes on along the minus strand of PVJA010042879.1, from coordinate 15,252 downwards.
TCTTACTTCATCATCTTTGTTGTCTTCTGTGCAATGATCAAACCCAGGAAATTGTGCACACTAAGCAAGCACTCTTTCAAGTTATGTCCCAGCCCTTTTTTGAGATTCTGGAATATTTTTATAGATTTACAAACTGATCATTTGTAGTTCAGAAATATGAAATTCTCTGAAATCTGAAACTTAGGATATTTTTGATAAATGGGTTGGGCATGCTCATCCTCTATAGTACACTATTTGTAAAAGAAGGGAAAAAAGAACCCAGGCCATTAAAATGTTGGAGAGCAAATGAAAGCTTGTGATTTTATTTCTGAAATCATTTAGAAGAGCGACTTTTTTGTAAGTTATAGTAACAGCGAGAAACTGAAACAGGGAGAAACATGTTATGTGGTAAAAAATGCAGAAAGCATTTCAAGATAAGGAATTCTGTTTGTTACTGACAGCTGACATTTAAAAGTGAGAGGAACCTGTAGGTCAAACCTGGAATTTTGAGACTTTTTTTTTTTTTTTGAGACAGGGTCTTGCTGTGCAGTTCAGGCTGGCCTTAGGCTCACTTTTGTGACCCAGGCTGGTCTTGAACTCACACCGATCCTCCTGCCTCAGCCCGCCAAGTGCTGGGATTACAGGCGTGCGCCACCATGCCCAGCTTTTGGAATTTTGAGACTTTAACTCAAATTCTATTATCTTAAATCCAGTTATAAAAGGTGATTGTGTTCTGTAGTTGCTGGACATAGTGTGCACTTTTCTTTTATTTTCCAATGTTACATGGTGCTTTAAGTATAGAATGCCTTTTGGTAATATTCCATGTTTTTGCATTTTCATCAAGCATATAGAAACTACATTTATGAATGAAATGTACAAGTGCTAGTTGGAACCTCACAAGCTTGAAAATCAGACTTGTGTGATTGGACAGTATGGTGTCTAGTTTCTTTAAAAAGTATTTACAGCTCTCATCCTAAAATATGCCATGTACCTTGCAGTCTTCAAGTTATGTTAGTTATGTTTTTTTTTTTTTTTTTTTGTGGGACCAGGGTTCGAACTCATGACCTTGCACTTGCCCAGCAGGCACTTGTGCCTCAGAGCTATCTCCCCAGCCCCTATGTTAGTTATGTTAATGGCTTAGTTCCCAAGCCATTTGTCTTCTCTCAGCTCTACAGTGTGTTGCCTTAAGCCATGATGTTACACTTTCAGGAACCTCTTTACAGAGGCCAGGGATATAGCTCAGCTGTACACAGAGTGCCCGCCTGGCAAGTATGAGGACCCTGAGTTCAATTTCAGACACCCCTCTCCTCAAACTCCCAAAACCAAAAGAACCTCTTTACTTGTAAATCTTAGCTTTCCCCCAAATTTGAGCAATGTGTATTTTCATTTTCAGAAAAAAAGACCTACCCTGGTAAATTATTGTCTCTTATTTTCCAGGGGTTTCCTAACCAAATCACATAACCTCTAAGAATTGAGTGAGAACAACATTGTTTCTGGAACTCCTCTCTCTTTAAGGTATATATGTATAATTTGGCTTATAATTTCAGGCCTGTTTGTTATTGGTGATATTTTTGTTATTGGTGATATTTTTTAATTCTTTGTTGAGTTGTATAGAAAATTTTTTTTTACTTCTGTTGAGAAATAGAACAGTTTTTTTTTGTGGGGGGGAGGGTCTAGAGTGTGTTTAAGATCTCACTACTAGATCAGACTCAGTGATCTACCTGTTTATAGCCTACCAAGAGCTGGGATAATAGGGGCACACCACCACACCCAGTCTCAATTGCTGGCTCAGGGAGCCTTGGGAGTGCAACCAGCATGGCAGGCCCTGGGATTGAACCCTCAGCTGCTGCGCTTGCTTGCAGGCACTTTAATCAGCTGGGCTATTTGGCCTGCCTGATAGAACAGTTTGGGTGCAACTTTAATTTTTTCTTACTTTTATTTAGTTAAAAGTAAATAGTGAAAATTGTTGGCAAGAAACAAAACCCTCTAATCAACACCACTATATATTTTAATTGTATGGTGTGAAAGCTGACCAGAGAACTTGTCATTAAACAACTTGTTTAATAAGTATCTTGGTCACAGCAGCACAATTTGTGATAGCCAAATCTTGGAAACAAGCAAAATGCCCATCATCTGAAGAATGATTGAAAAAGATGTGGTATTTTCATACAATGGAATATTACTTAGCTATCAAGAATGATAAACTAGCCTGTAGGTGGCACATGCCTGTAATCCCAGCACTTGGGAAGCTGAGGCAGGAGGATTAATGTGAGTTTGAGACAGCCTGGACTACAAAAGTGAGCTCAAGGCCAGCCTGAACTGTGCATAGTGAGACCCTGTCTCAAAAAGACAAAACAAAAACACAAAGTGAGTTCAAGAATAGCCTGAAATACGTAGTGAGATCCTGTCTCAAAGAAAGAAAGAAAGAAAGAAAGAAAGAAAACAGAGAAAAAAAGGGGTGGTGGTGGCTGGGGAGATAGCTCCATGGCACAAATACCTGCCTGGCAAGTGCAAGGTTGTGAGTTTAATTTTGGTCCTGTAAAAAAAAAAAAAAAAAAGATAAACTGGAAGACTTCATGTGTAAGTGGTTGTATCTTGAACATATACTCATAAGTGAAATAAACCAGATATACATATGCAGATATCATATAGTCTCTCCCTAGTATAAGGGGGGGAATCAAATGAATGTAAGTTTTGTGATTTTGACAGAGTAAACTATTATATGACTGATCTGTAAATTCTTCATTCTTATTGTAGACAATTTTTGTTGTGAGATCCATTTAAGTTTGTAAATTTATTTACAATGTACAAACTATTATTGTCATGATATGTGTTCATTTCAGATTTCTCTAAAATTCACTGTCTACATCTTATCCTTCACGTTAAAAATAAAACATAAATAAAATCATTTAAAAAAACCAGAAACACATGCCTATAATCCCAGCACTTGGGAGGCTGAGGCAGGAGGATCGCTGTGAGTTGAAGACCACCCTGGGCTACAAAAGTAAGCTCAAGGCCAGCCTGAACTGCATAGTAAGACTCTGTCTCAAAAAGGGGAAAAAAAAAGAAAAGAAAAAAAGAAAAAAAAAACCAAACAAAAAACAAACAAAAAAACAAACCAGTAAGCGACAACAACAAAACAAACCACCACTATATACTTTAATTGTATGTTGTGAAAGCTTACCAGAGAACTTGTCATTAAACAACTTGTTCAATAACTATCTTGATCAGAGAAGCTTTTGTAGTTTGCTTTAATAAAAGCCTTTAATTTCTTGGCTTGTTTGTTAAACTTGTTTTTCAAACTTTTGGCACTAATTCAACATTGTTTTCTGTTGTGAAATAGGAATATAAATCAAGCTCCAGTCTCTCTCTCTCTCTTTTTTTTTTTTTTTTAAGCAAGGCGAATAGGAAATGGAGGTGAGGAAGGAAAAAAAGGGCAAGAGTTTTGGTTAAAAAAGAGAATCAAAGAAAAAATGGAAATAACTTTTTCCAGTGAGATCAAAAGTTAGAAGGAACTAAAAGGCATGGGAGGGAAAGGGGACAAAAAGATTAAGATGTTATGTACATGGACAGACTCCCCAAAAGAAATATAATTATGTATTGCAAACATATACTAATAAAGAATATATAATAAAAATAAATACATTTACCATGAAACTCGGAAAAAAATCAAATTTCATTTACTATTGGCAGCTTATGATCACCCAGATTTAAAAAAAAGAAATTTATAAGAACTTTCAGTATTTAATTAAATAGCACACTGTTCCTCTAACGTGAGAAACCCACAGTGAAAATGAAGAGCAAAATAAAAAGTGGGAATTCGGGAGAGAGAGAGATCATTCTCAGAGGAGGACGCGATCAAGAGATGGAGGGAGAGGAAGACAGAAGGAATCAGGGATAGAAAAAGGAATTGGGGTGTGTACATGGACCAGCTCCACACAGAGGATGTGAACATTATACACTGCTAGCATGTACCAAAAGAGGAAGAGTAGCTGGACGTGGTGGTGCATGCCTGTAATCCCAGCACTTGGGAGGCTGAGGCAGGAGATCAGTGCAAGAGGATCCCTGCAAGTTCGATGCCAGTCTGGGCTACAAAAGGGAGCTTAAGGCCGTCTTGAACTGCATAGTGTCAAAAAGACAAAACAGACAAACAAACAAACAAACAAACAAAACAGAAGAGGAAGGGAGTCCACATGGCTGAGGGGAGGATGGAGGAAATAGAAAAGGGGTGAAAAAGGGCTTAAGATGTGTTTCTAATCTTCTCAAGGAATGTAAGCATGTACTGCTACACACATGTACTACTAAACTAAAATAACAAAAAGGAAAAAACTAAGAAAAGAAAATGTATAGGACTCTATAGCCTTTGCCTGTTCCAATACTGGGAGGTGGATGTCAGCCTGGGACTCAAAAGGACTTCCAGACCAGACCAAACCAAATAGTAAAACCTTGTATAAAAATGTAAAAAAACAAAAACAAAACAAAGAAAAAAACCCAAAAACTTGTAGTTTTGTTGTTGTTGTTTTTGTTAGGGCACTGGAAAAAGATATTACATGCATTAACGTTGCTTATATTTGCTGACAGTTTGTTTCTAAGAAGAATTGAACTCTTAGCAGTCAGGCAACGGTGTGAAGACTGCTGAAAGTTCAAAACTAGCCTGTACTACATAGTGAGACCGTGTCTCAAACCCCTGAAAACTTATCAGTGAGTGTCTCTCTCTGAGGTAGTGTCTAGCGGATAAGTTAGCCCACTTTTTGAGGGAATGAAGAAATTAAAGCAAGTCAATTACACAAATTATACAGAGCTCAGAGAATAGTTATGGGGTAAGTAGTGGAACTGTTTAATGCTTCCTTTTCCAAGAATTGTATAACTGAGCCTCAGGATTCCTTTATTTTTTTATTTTATATTATAGCTGGTTCAGCCTGCCCTGGGGGGTGAGGCTGGTGCAGCATGTGGTGCTGGGGACAGAACTGAGGTCCCTGCAGTTGCCTAAGCTTGCTTAAGCAAGCGCTTTAGACCACTGAGCCATCTCGCCGGCCCAAGGATTACTTTAGTTTGTTAGCACTCTGCAAAAACTGAAGCTTTGTCAAGTATCTTTTTTTTTTTTTTTTTTTTTTTTTTTAGTAGGAAAGTGTCAGACTTTTAATATGAAATTGTTGATGAAAAAAAAGAACTTTAAAAAAACAGAGAAGCTGGGTGTAGTGGCTCACGCCTGTAATCCCAGCACTTGGGAGGCTGAGGCAGGAGGATCGGTGCAAGTTCGAAACCAGCCTGGGCTACAAAAGTGAGCTCAAGGCCAGCCTGAACTGCATAGTGAGACCCTGTCTCAAAAAGGCCAAAAGAAAAGACAAAAAGAGAGAGAGAGAGAGAGAGAGAGAGAGATGGCCCTTGTTCCATCAGCTTCGGTTCTTTATTTATTTATTTTTTTTTTCGTTTCGGGATCGAACCACAGTCCCTGCAGCTGCCTAAGCTTTCCTAAGCAGGCGCTTTAGACCACTGAGCCATCGTGCCAGGCCCCGAGCTTCGGTTCTTTAATCTGAATGCCTATTAGTCTTTTTGGGAGTAAGTGTGCCAGAATTCAAACTCATGACTTCACGCTTGCCAGGCAGATACTGTGCCACTGAGCTAACTCTCCAGCCACCTGTCAGTCTTTGCCAGCTGTAGCAGCCACTGCTTGGTAAAATTTTGCCACGAAGTCTGGGTCACTGGCCTCCAGCTGTCTGACAAATTCATTACGTTCCTGCTCAGCCCAACCTCGAAACCATTGATCCCAGAGACGTAGCTGGCACTCAAAGATACAAGGTGATCGGTTTGTTCCAGATACACTAAGCTGCTCCAGACTATCAAGGAGTGGCTGTAATTTTCCTGGCACTGCCTTAGCTACCAAGTCCTGTAGAAAACGTTCTCGCTGAGGACCTGACCAACTGGCAAACCAGTGAAGAATACATTTCATCTCCTGGGAAGTTATATAAGACATTGGAGGGAGGGAAGAACTGGTAATAGTGTCTGGTACTGAAGGTAACAGAGAAAAGGACAGTGGCACTGAAGAGGAAGGTGATTCCAGTGGCATCCTCCCTTTTCCTCTGAAGCCTTCGGAGATCTTCACAATAGTACTGCGATTCCTACCATCGGGGTTGCATCCATATTTCCTGAAAACCCTAAACCTGTCAAGTATCTTATATAAAGTGCTTTGGAGGGGCCCAGCAGGATGGCTCAGTGGTCTAAAGTGCCTGCTTAGGAAAGCTTAGGTGGCTGCAGGGACTGTGGTTCCATCCCAGCACCACATGCTGTGCCAACCCTGCCCTCAGGGCAGGCTGAGCTGGCCATAAAAATGAATAGACAAACAAAAGTTCTGAAACAAGCAAAAAAAAAGTGCTTTGGAGAAACTGAGACATGGGAAAATAGATTGACAGGACTGGCATGTGTAATACTGTCTTAAGATGGAAGTGGAATTGAACACCACAGTTTAGAGATTTGTCGTGATTTAATGTTGGTTGCTGTTTAGCAGCTGGGCTGGTTTCTAAAAAACTTGAGTCTGGGCTCTGGGTTGTTAGCGTGAAGGGGATGTAAGTGCAGCCATGTTTCTAGGTAGATGCTGCATGCTAATAGAAGACAGCTTTTCTGAAAGTAGTCAGTTCACTGTTATGTGGAACCAAGTGCTTCCTAACTAAGAATGTCATGTTGTAACTTTTAAAAATCTCCACAGTGTATGAATAGTGTTTATTTTGGTTAACGTAAAACATTTTTCTCTTTTTATAAATTTAGATTTAAGAAGCCACATTTAAACATAGGTATTTGAGGCCCCAGCGGAATGGCTCAGTGGTCTAAAGCGCCTGCTTAGGGGGTGGCTGCAGGGACCACGGTTCGATCCCCAGCACCACATGCTGCACCAGCCCTGCCCTCAGGGCAGGCTGAGCTGGCCACGAAAATAAATAAATAAACAAAAGTTCTGAAACAAGAAAAAGAAAATTCTAAAAAAAAAAAAAAAAAAAATAGGTATTTGAGTTTAGTAATTTTTAAGAACTAGGAAAGGTGAAGGGGAGCTTGAGGAGTTTTTTTGTTTTTTTTTTTCCTGTTTTCCTTTTATGTATTTAGTACAGGGTTTACAGGGTCTCACTACACATATGGGACTTGTAGTGATTCTTCCTGGTTTTTAGCCTCCTGAGTGCTGGGATTACAGGTGTGTGCCACCATACTCAGTCTCATTTGCCATCAGTGCATCCCAGAGGCAGGGCTGGCATAGCAGGCCAGGGATCCACCCCCGGCCCCTATGTCTGCTTAAGCAGGCGCTTTAATCTGCTGAGCTATCTGGCCAGCCTTTGAGGAGGTTTTAAGGTGAGGACAAAAATAAGATTTTAAGGCTTGTGGGGCTGTAGAGATAAATGATTTTCACTTTGACATGGGATAATTGTTCTTCTAGGGTGAACAATTAATATTTAATTTTCTTTAAGGCAGTTTTCTTTTTTTTCTTTTTTCTTTTTTTTGTCTTTTTAAGACAGGGTCTTGCTATGCAGTTGAGGCTGGTCCTGAGCTCACTTTTGTAGCACAGGCTGGTCTCGAACTTGCACCAATCCTCCTGCCTCAGCCTCCCAAGTGCTGGGATTACAGGTGTGCACCACCACGCCCGGCTAAATTCATGTATTTATGACTGCAACTAGAAATGCTGGATAGGATCCCTGTGGGCCCCACCGTTTCTAAATTTAAGTGCTCATTTGGAGTCTTAGACTTGAGCTACCCAGGGCAGTGATTAGCCACAGCTTGGACGGTGCACAGTGCTGGCACTTAACTTTGACTTATTTTCTGACTTGGTGTCCTGAGGGCTGTTTTAGGAAGTTGTGTGTACATCTTAAGTGATTTTGTTGTTGTTAATAGTCCTTTCAAGTTAGAAATTTAGAAAGAGTGGAAATGGGAGAAGTCACAGCAAAGTAGAGAATTGTTTCTCTTTTTGGTAGCTGAAGGAAAAAAAAAAAATGAAACAAGGTCATAGCTAACTTCTAAATGGTTTTGGACTTGTTTCTTGACACTGGCAACTTTTCTTCTGAGACCATTATCTAGATCCTCAATGGGTTGCCTTTGTTATTTTGTTCTGATTCAAAAGTAAACAAGGAACCACTACACTGTTGGGGATTTTGATGAATGAGGGAATGTATGCCTGTGCTATCCCAAGTCATATTGTAAACTCTTTTGGATTTTGCAGTCATGTTTGCTCTTGAGCAAGAGAATGTCACTCCTCAAATGACTTTCTCTCACCATTGATCTCTTTCTGGTTCTGACTTTAAAAACTCATTTTGAGGCTTCTCAAAAAGTTAAGCCAACAATTATTATGCATCAGAACTTCTAATTAGTTGGTATGCTGAATTCTGCTTGTTTGGCTAGTTCCTAAGAAACATGTCATTACTAGTTTTTGTGGCAGCTGTGTATTTTTAAGTACTTTTGACCTTTTAAAAACATTTTAGCTTTTTCAAGAATGGCTATAAAAATTAGCAAAACCATTCCTAGTTTTGATTGGTGAAGAAATTGAAATGTATTTAGAAACAATGGCTGCGTAGTTAACAAAATGAAGTGAACAACCCCTTGTGTTCCCACAAGCAACCCTCTTAATTGCTGTAGTCTTAAGTACTTGAGAATGGCCTTTACATTTCAAAACATTCTTTAGGATTGTGTTGTGAGTGGAACAGTTTTCTGCTTTAGGGTCTAATTAAATGAAAGCATCTGAAATCTTTTTTTTTTTTTTTTTTTGTCTTTTTGAGACAGGGTCTCACTATGCAGTTCAGGCTGGCTTTGAGCTCAGTTTTGTAGCCCAGGCTGGTTTCGAACTTGCATCGATCCTCCTGCCTCAGCCTCCCGAGTGCTGGGATTCCAGGCATGTACCACCATGCCGGGCTTTTTTTTTTTCCCCCTACGCTGGCTCAGCCTGCCCTGGCGGTGGGCGGGGCTGGCGCAGCAGTTGGTGCCTTAGGCCTCCCAACCTTTCCTAAGCCAGGCACTTTAGACCGCTGAGCCATCCCGCCAGCCCAGGCATCTGAAATCTTTTAACAGACACATCTTTTATCATAAGGAAAAAGGAATAGCAAAAGTGGACAATTTCTTCCTTTCGAGACAGAAAAAAAAAAAAGGGCTCTGAAATTTGAGTTTATGGACCTTAAAGGGAAGTAAACAATGTTTATGTTCACCAGTTTGTGGTGTTACTCATTTTACTGTTACTCTAAGCATTTTGAGTCCAGAAACCTTTACATAACAATCTTTTAAATAGAAAACCTCTTTAAAATTTGCGCTTTTTTTTTTTTTTTTTTTTTTTTTTTTTTTTTTTTTTTTTTTTCTAGTTTTTTTTTTCTTGTTTCAGAACCTTTGTTTATTTATTCACTCATTTTAATGGCCGGCTCAGCCCGTCCCGAGGGCAGGGCTGGCGCAGCATGTGGTGCCGGGGATTGAACCGTGGTCCCTGAAGCCGCCCAAACTTTCCCAAGCAGGTGCTTTAGACCACTGAGCCATCCCGTCGGGCCCCAAAATTTGCACTTTTGAATGTAAGCAGTTTGAAGTTCCTAATACTCAATAATAAATATATCCCACTGATTCTATTTGTGAAATGAACATACAGAACACGTGGGTATTTCCAGTCTTGCTAAAAATAGGAAAGTCACAAGGTTAGGAAAGTTTCTGTACATCATGGAGAAACATACTTCTAATAAATCAACATAGCTACATGCTACCTTGGTGCTATTTCCATAACTGAATAGGTAACACAAGTTTTGACTGAATATTGACAATATTCCTCTATAATTTATCTTTTTATTTTCTTTCCTTCACAACTTTTAGGTAGAACTTTAGACTTCATAGCACTGAATTAATCTGCACTGAAAGCTGTTTACCTGCAGTTCACTTTTGTTGAAAGTGAGCATGTCTCAAGTTCAAGTGCAAGTTCAGAACCCATCTGCTGTTCTCTCAGGGAGCCAAATACTGAACAAGAACCAATCTCTTCTCTCACAGCCTTTGATGAGTATTCCTTCTACTGCTAGCTCTCTGCCCTCTGAAAATGCAGGTAGACCTATTCAAAACTCTGCTTTACCCTCTGCATCTATTACATTCACCAGTGCAGCTGCAGGTAAGCATATAATATAAATCCAGTGTCTTCTGTTTCAAATGTTTGCCCAGCTTGTTTTCTGATCTCATAAGTAGGTTGCAGATGTAGGGAACTATCATTTATTTTCAAGAAACAGAAGCAAGTATTACAGCTTGGAGTTCTTTATCGCAGAGATAGAACACTGGCCGTATCTAGGCTTGGTGTAAGCCTCAGTTGACAGTTCTACATTTCAAGGAAGAGAATTGAAAATTATTCAAGTGATAAAACTTAGTCTGTTACAGAGTAGTAGTTGATAGAATTAAATACTGAGTACCGTTTTGGATAGCCATTGTTTTTTATTTTATTTCTTGTTTCAGAACTTTTTTTGTTTATTTATTTATTTTTATGGCTGGCTCAACTTGCCCTGAGGGCAGGGCTGGCGCAGCATGTGGTGCTGGGGATCGAACCTCGGTCCCTGCAGCCACCTAAGCTTTCCTAAGCAGGCGCTTGACCACTGAGCCATCCTGCCAGGCCCTGGATGGCCATTGTTTAATGGAAAACTTCTCTTTAAAATTATTTTTCAGGAAGCTGGGAAGATAGCTCCATGGCACAAGCGCCTGACTGGCATGTGCAAGGTTGTGAGTTCGAACTCCAGTCCCATAAAAAAAGAAAAAAAAAACAACTATTTTTCAGGGGCTAGGAAGATAGCTCCATGGCACATGTGCCTGCCTGGCAAGTGCAAGGTCGTGCGTTTGAACTCAGGTCCTGCAAAAATAAATAAATAAAACTAACAAATACATACGTACATACATATGTATGTATGTATGTATGTACATATATATGTATTTTAGAACTGATAACTCTTGTATATGCAGATCTCCTTTTGACATATTTGTAAGATTTTATCCTAAAGGCAATAAAGTTCCTAGAATATAAAAGTACATTGGCATTGCCGGGCGTGGTGGCTCACGCCTGTAATCCCAGCACTCGGGAGGCTGAGGCAGGAGGATTGGTGCGAGTTTGAGACCAGCCTGGGCTACAAAAGTGAGCTCAAGGCCAGCCTCAACTGCATAGCGAGACCCTGTCTCAAAAAGACAAAAAAAAAAAAAAAGTACTTTGGCATTAATCAATTTTTATTTTGAGCAAGAAAGTTGGGAAGTTCTAGAAGCAGTTCAGAAACAATAATGAGGAACAGTTAGAAATGGAACAAAAGCTGTGTGTGGTAGCACATACTTGTATAATGAACTTTTGGCTGATGTCCTAAGAGGACCACCATGAGTTCAAGGCCAACCTGCACAATAGAAAGAGACTTTTTAATCTCAAAAAACAAAAAACCTAAACCACAACAAACCTGGGGGGGGGGGACCCCAGAGATTTATAAAAAATGAAATAAATTTAGAATCTTTCTAATTTGATTATTAGGAAACTGAAGATGAAGTATAAGACCAAGCAAATAAAATGAGAGGTGTCTGTACACCAGAGTTAGCTTATAGTAAATTCTTTGCAAGCCCTGCCTTATGCCTGATAACTTTCCTCCTTTTTTTTTTTTTTTTTTAATAGCAGAATAGATTTATTCAGGGAAAGAAAGCTCCTTCCTGAGAGAGGGACAGGAGGAGGAGGGTCCCGAGTGAGTGTCCCCCAACTTCCCTCCTTTGTCATTTTGTTTTCTTTACTTTGTATATCTGATCTTAGAGTGTAGCTTTTCCTGCTCTCAACTGCATCGCATTGTATCTCCTGAATGCTTATGACTGCCTCACTGGATAGCATTTTGACCTGTCATCATTCCCCAAAGACTCCATTTTCTGTAGATTTCCTGTATGTGATGTCTTAAGAGAAAAATGCAGACTGTATCACTCCTCTTGGATTTATTACTCATTCCTCTAATGCCCTCTTACACCCACTTCCTACTGACTATAAAATTCCTCTTATCCTAGCCATTTTTCTCAGGTAATTTAGAAATGGGTGAGGTCTTAGGGCGCTGTCCTCTGGAGAAAGGACTAGGGATGCTGCAGGAATAAGAAGTTAGCCTTGTGGAAAAGAACAGACTGTCGAGTTTGAGATATTGTTACACATAGCTGTCAGCTGGCATGACAGCCAGTTTGTCTATGCTCAGACGAGCTCCTTGTTGGTCTCTTGATTAGAAGTCCCAGCACTTTGTTGAAATCCAAATCTTGCTTATTTGCTTTGGGTTAGTGTGCGTCTGTGTTGGTCTGGGTCCATCCCTGTCCGTCCATCCATCTCCCCTCACCACTCCCCTTAAATCTAGGGTCTTCATACTGAGGTATATTCACAACCCACACCACTCCCCTTAAATCTAGGGTCTTCATACTGAGGTATATTCACAACCCATTTTTATTTTGCTTTTTTATTTTGTCAGGTTGCCAAAGCTAGGCTCAAACTAGGAATGCTCCTGCTTCAGTCACCTGGAGTACTGAGATTAAAGCTTCATATCTTCAGTTATTCTGGACTTTTATTCTCATTCTTTTGATAACCTTAGGTTATCCAGCTTCAGTTGATCCAGAAGATGTGATCTCAGTTGTGTCTTTCCCCTAGGTGTGTAATCCCAGTGTGCTTTGCAGTTTGGTATCACTGCTGCTGAAGTCTTTTTTTTTTTTCTTGTCTCACAACTTTTTGTTTGTTTGTTTATTTTTATGGCTGGCTCACAGCATGTGGTACCGGGGATCGAACTGCAGTCCCTGCAGCTGCCTAAGCTTTCCTAAGCAGGTGCTTTAGACCACTGAGCCATCCTGCCAGGCCCCTGCTGAAGTCCTTAGACTTAAGATTTTTCACCCTCTACTTGGATTCTCTTGGGAAAATGGCATTCTTACATACTGATACTATATTTCAGTGGTCTACTTTATTTTTAGTTTCTTCTAACATGAAGCACTCACCAAAAGAAACCCCCAAAGTCATTGTGTTTTGTGAATGAGTTAATTGGTTTCACTAAGATTTAACCTGAGTGTGAGCTATTATGTGAGCAAAGCTCAGTGCATATAAGATAAATACTGTCTAGACTCGGGGCATTTTTATCTCATTAAGAAGGTTTTGTGATTTTTTTTTTTTTTTTGTCTTCCTTCCTTCCTTCCTTCCTTCCTTCCTTCCTTCCTTCCTTCATCTTTTTGAGACAGGGTCTTTGTGTACAGTGCAGGCTGGCCTTGAACTCACTTTTTTAGCCCAGGCTGGTCTCAAACTCACACTGATCCTCCTGCCTCAGCCTCCCGAGTGCTGAGATTACAGGTGTGTGCCACCATGCCCAGCAAAGGGCAGGAGGTTTTTTTTTTTTTTTTGCTTTGTGATACAGGGGATTGGACTTAGGGCCTTGCACTTGCCAGGTAAGAACTTAATCTACTGAGCTGTCTCCCTGTCCCTTGTTTTCTTTTTGTTCTTTTTTGGAGACAGGATCTTGGTAAGGTTTTTTTGCTTGTGCTGATCTCAAAGTTAGGATCTTTTGCCTCACTACATAGTTGGGACTGGAGGCATGTATCAGTCACCTGGCTTTTGTGGTTTCCTTTTTTGTTAATATTGTTGAAAGTAATGATATGATTTGAAGTACATATTTTCAGGTTGCTAAAGCCAAGAGATTCAAAAGTATAGGTTGCAGCGAGGAGATAGCTCTGTGGCACAAGTACCAGACTGGCATGTGCAAGGTCGTGAGTTCCTGGTCCCTCAAAAAAATTAAAAAGGTACGGGTTTATGAAGTGTTACCTCTTTTTTAATAATTTATTTTATTTTTTTCCTTGTTTCACAACTTTTTTTTTTTTTTTTTTTGTCTTTTTGAGACAGGGTCTCACTGTGCAGTTCAGGCTGGCCTTGAGCTCACTTTTGTAGCCCAGGCTGGTCTCATACTCACACCGATCCTCCTGCCTCAGCCTCCCAAATGCTGGGATTACAGGTGTGCGCCACCATACCCAGCTTAGCAAAATTATATTTAAAGTGTTTCTTTTTGTAGGTGGAGTGCAGTTAGTAGCTTTTTGTTATTTGTGTTTCCTCAGTTTTTTCCCCCAGTCCTTAACTTTGGAATTCCCTTTACTAAAATTGTTTTAGTATTTTCTGAAGTACATATATTTTTTTCTTTTCTTTTTTGTATTTAGTACGTGGTCTGCAGCAGTGGTTCTCAACCTTTCTAATGCCCGTGACCCTGCAATACAGTTCCTCATGTTACAGTGACCCCAAACCAAAAAGTAATTTTGGTGGCTACTTCAAAACTGTAATTTTGCTACAGTTATTCGGAATGTAAATACCTGATATGCATTATGTATTCTCATTGCTACAAATCAAACATAATTTAAACAGTGATTAATCACAAAAACAATATTTAATTATATGTTGAGAAATATTTATTACTAATTCTAATAAATAACAGTTCACCATGGCATAGCATGGTTTTAAATATGTATTTTCCAGTGGCTTTAGGTGACCCCTGTGTTTTGGTTGTTTGACCCCTGTTGGTGTTGCGACCCACAGGTTGAGAACTGATAGTCTACAGGATCTTACCACACAGATCAGACTCAGTCATCTTCCTGTTTCCAGCCTCCCAAGTGCTGGGATTACAGTTATGTGTCACCATGGGCAGTCTCAGTCTTGTCTGAGTGTGCCCTGAGGGTGGGGCCAGGGCGCCACACAACAGGGTCCCTGCCTCTGCCTCAGCAGGCACTTTGATCTGCTGAGCTACCTGGCTGGCACTATACTTTTATTTATTTTTATTTTTATTTTTATTTTTTTATTTTTTATTTTTTTGTCTTTTTTTTGAAACAGGGTCTCGCTATGCAGTTGAGGCAGGTCCTGAGCTCACTTTTGTAGCCCAGGCTGGTCTCGAACTCACACCAATCCTCCTGCCTCAGCCTCCCAAGTGCTGGGAGAGTGCTGGGATTACAGGCGTGCGCCACCACGCCCAGCTTTATTTTTATTTTTTATTTTTTATTTTTTATTTTTATTTATTTTTGAGTCATGGTCTCGCTATGCAGTTCAGGCTGGTCTTGAGCTTACTTTTGTAGCCCAGGCTGGTCTCAAACTTGCATGGATCCTCTTGCCTCAGCCTCCCAAATGCTGGGATTACAGGTGTGCGCCACCATGCCCGGCCTGGCACCATACTTTTAACTTAACACTGTTGATAGATTGTATGTTTATCTGTAATTACATTTTCTTTTAACACCTACAAGTTGTTCAAAGAGTTCTTTTTTACTGTGTGACTGCTGGCTTTTTTTTTTTTTTTTTTT
>PVJA010042878.1:0-17085 GCA_004027025.1 Myocastor coypus | reverse complement strand
AATTGACCCTGTCCTCTTTTATGTTGTGGGTGTCTAGCAATGTATCTGAGCAAGTGGAATAATCGTGAATAGAGAAAATTGGTGCTGGAGACGTGTGTTCACTGCCCTGAATGGACCTGAACATCTGCCTTGTAAGTCCTGAAATTGTTTTTCTAGAAGAGTGTGGACAATAAAAGTCAGGCTGAAAAAGTTTTAGTAGAATGTTGCTGCTTGGTTTCATGAAGCCATCAATTTTTTGTTATTGACTCTCTGTTTTTAATTCTCTTGCTTCTTTAAAACTTTATTTTGAAGAGAGTATAGTAATCATTGATATAGCATCAGAAATGGCACACAATTAGAGGCCCAAGATGACAGACATTCAACAATGTCATATACATAGCTGTATTGTCAATCTGAGCAACATATTTCACAATAAAAATAAGCAACATATCAATAATTGATAGTCAGCTACTCTTGTTTTGAAAATCTGTAGCATATGTATTGTATGTTACCCTATTCCTGTCTTTGTTTCTGATTCTTCTTCCTGCTTTTGTTCTTACTCTTCAAAATCAAATTGAATTGAATCAAAAAATGGTTAAGTAAAGAAAAGGGATTCCATTTGCACTTAGATCACAGGCAAAATGTTTGACACTCTAGCAGGATGTTTTTGTACATCGATTTCATGCTCTAAGACTACAGAGGACTGAGATCAATGCCAGCAGACTAGCTGATCTGGTGGAAGAAATTCTAAGCAGTGCAGCAGTATTCATGCTATGGTATGCTGTGTGCAGGTTGTTGTTTGGGAGATTTATAATGAGAAATGGTGTGGAAAAGCAGGGTATAAAAGTTTGAAAAGCTTATCAGAAGGAGCCAGGTGTAAATTTGGGATCAAGTGATGTTTGGCTGCTGAAGAGATTATTATCATTAAAAAAGAATCCAAGTTACTTAAAAATGAAAAGAGCCGGGCGTGGTGGCTCATGCCTATAATCCCAGCACTCGGGAGGCTGAGGCAGGAGGATCGGTGCGAGTTCGAGACCAGCCTGGTCTACAAAAGTGAGCTCAAGACCAGCCTCAACTGCATAGTGAGGCCCTGTCTCAAAAAGACAAAAAAAAAAAAAAAAAAGAAAGAATGAAAAGAACAATGTCAGAAGTCTATCACAAACTTTAGTGCAAAATTGTAGTCTTTATCTGATAAGAGTCCCTGAGAACCCTGCATAATAAGTGACTTTAAACCTCCAAATAGTCAAAAGCTGGGAAAGCCATGGTCCATGGGACTGTTGCCCTTGTTTCCCCTGACTGCAAATGTCGCCATTGTCCATTGGATACTGGTTTTATTGGCAGGTGAAATTCCAGGTTGTGACATTAAGGATCCCTCCATTCAGATTTCAAGGGAATGTCTGTTGAGAGTAGGCCAGGAACTTCTAAGTTAATACTTCACATATAGTGTGATAATGTAAATTTTTACACAATTCTATAATTTTCAGGTTGAGAACTCTTGCTAACTTATAGAAAAAACCAACAAGATAACTGTCATCATATTATTTTAACAGTGGGTTCGAGGGATTTTTATCATATTGCTCATTGTTGGAACACACAGGAAAATTTATGGGATAATCTAACCACACGAGAAAGGCATTAATTTATTAATAGTTATATATTTATGAAATGATTGCACCTCACATATCAATAAGCAATCCATTCTCTCCTTTTGATAAGTTTCTAGACTAGAACCTGGAAAGACATTAAAATAATAACAGAAATTTGGTGGCTCTACGATGTCTAGAAGAGCAGACCAGTCACAGATATCTATTGCACTTAGAATAAATCCCTTAGAGAACGACAAATGTTTTACACAAGCTCTGCCATAATTTTGACTCGTTGGAATATTAAAGGTCCCTAATCCAACCCAGTGGTGCCATGAAAACTGTTTCCTTTTTGTTTCTTTATTTATTTGTTTATAAACCAATCTCATCTCCTCTGTTAATACTGCACCTCTTTCACTTTTTCTTTTTCTAGAAAAATCCTTTCCTATTTTCTCTTTTTACCCTTTAACTTTTTAAAATGTATTTAGTACAGGGTCTACAGGGTCGCAGTACCTTGATCGGACTCAGAGTGATCCTCCTGTTTTCGCACTCCTAAGTGCTAGGATTGCAGGTGCGCCACCAAGTCCGTGCTTGGTCACCATCTCAGCGTGCTCTGGAGGTGGAACCGTCATTCATGCCTGGAATCAAACCCTGGTCACTGCACCTGCCTAAGCAGGCGCTTTGGCCCACTGAGCAGTCTGATTGGCGTTTGTCCCAGTTAACTTTGTCTGCAAATCTTTGCTGTTGCTTGAGACTTAGTTAATACTGTGAAACAAGCGGGCTCCATCTGTGCACAGCTTTACCAGCTAGCTTAAGAGTCCTGAACTCCACAACCACGACGAAGAAAAGAAGGTGGAGAAGCTCTGGCATGCAAAGCTTTGAGCTGCTGACGTCCAGAGAGACCTGCCTTGCCCATCATCATTTCCGTCGCCCCTGGAAACAAGAGCCCTAAGGTGCTGGTGACAGAAGTTCCCTGTGCTGTTGGCTTTCAGCCGTCTTGTGCTCAGGAAGTCCCCAGATCCTTGTTCCCTGAATTGCACCGGGTAGTCCTACAGTGGGGCTCCTGGTCTTCCTCACTGTATAGATACTAGGGGACAGCTCAGCTCAGCCAATTCTGAGGTTTTTATCATATCTCTGCCAAACACGAACTGCTTCTGAGAGACTTTGTTGTGCAAACGGCAGTGTGTGTAGTGGGTGAATGTTACAGAGGCTGCCATGCAAAGGTCTCAATTTTTAGGAATGCACTGTGCACCCCTTGCTGCACTCTGGGGAATCGAAACACTTCTTTTTTGTCTGTTTGAGACAGGATTTCACTAGGCAGTTCAGACTGACCTGGAGCTCACTTCAGTAGCCCAGGCTGGTCTCAGACTTGCACTGATCCTCCTGTCTTGGCCTCCCAAGTGCTGGGGTTACAGGCGTGTGCCACCACACCCAGCCCAAACATTCCTAACGTCCTGTCTCTCCCACTCCGTGCTCCATAGGGCGCAGGTGGATGGATATCAAGTTTGATGTTCAGCATTTAGCCTACATGTGAAAGATCAATAAACATTTTAAATATTGATCAGATATCTTGTTAATATAATCAGACATTCTTCACAAATACTTAAGAACTAAATTTCACACTCAATGCACAAAGAACCAAGTTCTTTGAAAACCCTTGAGGTTGAAGACATACACAGGTGTGAGAAGTAAGTCGCACATTATTTTATTTTATTTTATTATTTTATTGGTACAGAAGCTGAAGTCAGGACCTTGTGCTTGACAGGCAGACGCTATACTACTGAGCTATGTCCCTGGCCCTTATTAATTATTTTAAACATCATCCAGTTTTGAGTTATGCAAAAAGCTGAATTCACATCTCTAAACACACAGAAATATAAGAAGGTATTAAATGAAACTTTTATCTACTATGCATTCTTTTACCTAGTTTTTCCACAATTCTGTAATTGCTCTTACAGACTTCTACAATCTTTATGTATACAACATCGAATTAGTTTCCATTGCACTTTGAAACCTTTTATTCTTGTGTTGTTCTTTCATTGATTAAAAGTAGTCTTTTATGTCATCCCATATTTGTCTCCCACAGTTCTCAAATAATTTTCGTAAACATCTATTTGTAGGAATGGATAGTTACAGATGTTTTATGTAGAGAAGGAAAATAGGTCCTTCGACTCATATTTTTTGTATGCTTTTAGGGAATAGTGATCACGGTAGTATGCACAATTTTTTGTCCTAATTGTCAAAGACAAATTATATCAGTAAGATCATAACTCTAAACAGAATGGCTGATTGCTCATAATTGAAGTACAATTTGTAGAATGATTTTTTGCCTCTGTCTTGCTATATCAGAAGTCTGAAGGACACTGCCATGCAAAGTGGAATTAGCTTTATTTATTCATGTGGCCCTAGTGGAGAGTGAGATTTGTGCACTGCTCTGTGTCTCTGGAATCTCCTTGTGAGCTCTAGCTGCTACAGGCTTACAAAGTTGTCAGAGAATGAAATCATATAATTGTGAGCTACTTTAGTGTGATTAGTTCCACAGAGTCCACCAAAGAATCAAATAATCAGTTCATAGCTCTCACCGAATAGACACACTCAGTAGTGCAGTGTCACTGTCTCTGTCCACTAAGAGCTCCTGCAATGACCCAGGTGCCCTTCCCTGTGAATCAATACAAACGGACTAAGAGCTGCATAACCAAGGGTGAGAGATTCTCAGGCATTTATGACAGCGAACTCAGTAACTAAAGAGGAGCTTATAAAGAGAGAGAGGACGCAATCTGTCCAGTAAAACAAAAGAAAACAAAGCATCAGAAAGAGAACATTATGAGCAGCTTTGATTTCAGGAGGAGTTGTGTAGAGGAACTTGGACGCCTGCAAATGAAGCCAGGCATGGTGGCACACTCCTGTAATCACAGCACGCGAGAGGCTGAGGCAGGAGGGTTGGTGTGATTTTGAGACCAGCCTGAGCAACAAAAGTGAGCTCAAAGCGAGCCTGAACTGCATAGCAAGACGCTGTTTCAAAAAGACAAAAAAAAAAAAAAATAAATAAATAAATAAATAAATAAATAAATGGAAAGTTACAACACACATAAATGGAAACAAAGACATTAAAGAATAAACAAGAAAGAGACAGCAACTGAAATATCAGGAAACATCGCAGGGGCAACACCATGCACTTATGCACATGATGATTTAGACAATGATCCCAGGAATCTCCAGCAGGTTTTGACAACGAGGATAGCACTCTAATACTATAACCATGCTTGGAGTGCCTGTCATTCTGGTCTTTACAATGTATGCTACTTTTACTGTCATATAAATTATTGCTATACTCTCCATCAAGTAAATGTTTTAAAAATCTCAAGTGTATAATAAAAGAGATTGAGAGACAAGGAAAAATGTCATAAGATTGACCTGCTATAATTTTGTATATGTTTGGATTTCTAAATTTCTGTGTAAAAAGTATGCAATTGTTTTTTGATACATTCTATAATAATTTATTAGAATAGCAATGATTGATGGAAATACTAGTTCATTAGGTCTAAGATGTTTCATATTCAGAAAGACAGTGATGTTAACTTCAAGTGCCTATTGTCATAGATTAATGGTATTACTAAACTTCTTTTCTGGAGGAGTAACAACTTAAGTTTTCAGACCAAAATTTAGAGAAAAAGAAGGGCTGCAAAGATGGCTCATATACTTCCCCTGGTCCTGTTAGGTCTGTGAGGACTGAGGACATAAACAAACCTGTACACTAACTTCCTAGAACTCAATATTGTCCCAAAATTTCTGTTGAAGGAGATTATATGGCCACAGAGGAAGGGGTTTGATGATATATAGTGTGCCTACGCAGAGTCACCTAGAGAGAAAATATTCTTTCAGGTTTTGACAAAGAGCACATTGTCAAGCAGTGGCCATGACTTATCCAGACGATTGACACTGACAAAGGTTCTACAGATGCTGAACGTGGTTTCAAGCTAAATCCTGAGTGGATCTGACCGCCCTCATCAGATACAATAGTCACATGTTTTTTTATTTAGTTCTTGCCTTCACTTGGCCTTAAGCAGCCAGCAGAAAAGTATAACCAATAGGGATAAAAAGTAAAGCCAGATTAACATGCTGAAGTGTAAAATCTCAAGTCAATAGCATCTGACATTGCCAGTTCTGCTGATAATCTGCTACTATTATGGAATATTGGACTATACGTACAACTACTTTCTGTTAGTTCAATGCACAGACATGTTTATATTAATAATGCTTAGAAAACTTACCATGTCTACATCTTGTACTCAGAACAAGTACTATGAATTCAACAATATTCTCTCTATTAGTTATTGTGGTTGTCCTAACGTGTTTTGAAACGGTCTCATTGTTATTTCTTTCTCATTAAAATTCATAAAATTAAAAAAAATTTTGTTACCCTTTTAAAAAACTTGCCTATGACCAGCCTTTGTGTCAGTATTGGGGCAAAGATTGCACAGATCCTGTGCTTTGGTTTCTGGAAGATAATCACTTTGCCAAATATACAGACATCTTTACCTTGGCAAATCGGATTCAGAGTTCATGTTCTGACTTTTATTTTACTTGCAAATATCTGTAAACATTGGGAAGTTATGAAGTAGAGGATGTGCTCTGGCGGCGTCTTTGTGTCCTTCTCATCAGTCATTATACGTTCAGCTCCCCACTGCTTACTCTATTAGGTGTGTAACAGTTATAATCTTAGGCTTCTCTAATTTAATTATTTTCCAGCAAAGAATGTAGATGTGATATGAATTTATTCAATTAAGTTCTGACTGTGTGAAGTATTTATGGTTCAGATTTAAATGTCCCCTGAAAGTCCCATGCTAAAACTAGCACCTACTGGCAGAGTAAAAGGCACTTAGTGCTTGATGAAGAGGAATGTGTTTGCGTTCCCAGTTCTTTCTTTTCCCTCATCTTCATGGCTTCCCTGGATTGAGGAGCTGCTAGCCAGAATGCTTACCTTCCCAACCATGCCAAGTCAACCACGGACTGAACCTTTGAAAACGGAAGCCAAATGCACCTGTTCTCTTGTAAATTTTATTTATTTATTTATTTATTTATTTATTTATTTATTTAGTCTTTTTGAGACAGGGTCTCGCTATGCAGTTGAGGCTGGCCTTGAGCTCACTTTTGTAGTCTCGAACTTGCACCGATTCTCCTGCCTCAGCCTCCCGAGTGCTGGGATTACAGGCGTGAGCCACTACGCCCGGCCACATTCCTCTGTTTTGAAGCAATGAAAATGGCCTATTTCTGGATTGCTTGGTCTTCCCTATTAGACACTAGGGAAAGTGTGTCACAGGCAAGCTGCTACATTGAAAATATGCAACATAGCATTGTCCTCAAGTGAGAGGTATATGAATGAAGCAGGCTCTCCTAGAAGATTTAGTAGGAATGGGGAATATTATTGTGAATTTCTTGCTTAGATCTTTCAGAACACAGCACAGAGAAATAAAAACTGACGGCATCCAACATTGTTATTATGATCTTGGAATGGGTGGAGAAGAGAGGATGGGGAGGAGATGGAGAAGTCGAGGTGACCAGGAAACAGTGTGTGTGTCTTAGTTACTGTTTATTCATTTCTGGGACAAATACCTGACACTCCAAGTGAAGGAAGGAAAGGTTATCTCACAGTTTGTTGAGGTTTCGGTCCATATTTGGCTGGCCCAAGGCTGAGTGGAGCAGGACAGAGAGCATCCAGTTCATGGTGGTGGAACAGCAACAAAATGGTGGCAGAGGCAGTCAACCAAACAGGGAAGCAGAGCAGCAGCAACAGCTTGAGTTTGTCTCTCTGTAGCTCTTTATATTACATTCAGGATCTCTGCCTTAGGATATCCACCCTAGACCACACCCATAGTCTCAGCCACATTCAGACTGATAATCCCATCAGTGCTAAAACACAATCCCAGGGGTCATGAATCAAGTCTCAATCTATAGAAGCCATGCCCCATGATTGCATGAGGCTTTGGGGGGACACCTAGACACAAACCAGGTTCCTAACAGAGTGGCAGTCTGTCTTCTTCCCTGGGATCTGTGAAGTGGCAGAGGCATCACATATTTTAGATATGGCAGCAAGACAGACCTTAAACGACTTATTCATTCTCACAGATACATATAAGGTATATACAAAGTAGAACTTAAAATAATTTAAAAGTAAGCGTTGGGGTCGGGAGATAGCTCCATGGCACAAGTGTCTGCCTGGAGAGTCCAAGTTTGTGAGTTCAAACCCCAGTCCTGTCGTGAAAAAGAAACACACAAAGGAAAATTTAAAAGTAAGCATTTAATTTAAGGTCAGAATATGGTGTGGATCTCTAAAGGTAGAAACCGATGACATTCCTATGTGCAGTCTGTGAATCAATCACCAATTGTTTTGCATATTAGTGATTCTTCCATTTGTAAACATGCATTTAAATGTTGTATAATCAGAGTAATTATGAAGAAAGAAAAGAAATTCCACATACTACACATCCGCATATAATTTTCCTGAAGAAGTTCTATTCACATTTTTGGATCATTCACTGAAGTTTTCTTACAAAGGTTCAAATGCAAACAATATACAATTAAACATATCCTGTTCTGTTTTGATTATTACTGACATACACAGGTTTTCTAATCACTTATATGTAACATAGATACCATTGCGCAGCACCATAATGTTCTGTGTATAGGTGTTTGCACTGCATGCACAGATTTCTTTTGATGAAATAATGCAGTCTATGCTTGTTCATTTTGAGTGTCTTCCAAGAAAAGCATTATCTTTCTGCAGTACAATCTGCTAATGTTAAATTTTTGAATCAGACAGAATGCATAAATCTTAAGTAATTTATAATGTTTGTCTTTTTTTTAATGGCTAAAATTAATTCTTTTTAATACTGTAATTCCTTACACACATTATTTGAAAATAATGAAACCCGGTGGTATTTTCGAAGCCCACACATAGTGTACTGTTTATGCCTCTTCTTCTTGCATATGTACACAAGCAGACCTAAGAGTGAAAAGAGTCTCAGACCATCCAGGGTATCCTGTTTTTGTAGATTCAAAGCATGAAACAAAAGATTGTTACCTTCTGATTCCTGTGCAGTGCAAGTTCGTCACCAGAACTGTCACGCAACTTCATGGTCTATTATCAGTTGAATTTTATTACATATAACAACGTACAATAAAGCATGCAACTGTTTCACCTTTTTTTATAGAAAGGACCATAAATAGACATTCGCTACATAACAGTGGCTGCTACGGACCCCTCCCACATGCACGCAGATGTCCATCTCTGTGAATCAGCAAAAATGGGCTGAGGCTCAGATATGCAAAAGGAAGGAGTTCTCGAATATTATGTATTATGACATTACCTTTCAAAAAAGAGTTTAAAAATAGAGATAAGATGTATTCGATCCAATAGGACAAAAGGAAGCAGAGCATCAGAAGGAGAACACTCTGGGCAGCTTTGATCTCAGGGGGAGTTTTGTAGAGGCACTTAGAGCGCTGCAGGTGGAGAACCCGCTGGTGGTGCTTGTGGAGCACAAGCACTATGTAGACGCTGGCCCCACCCATGACACTCTGAAACACAGTGTCTCGTAGGACCATGAGTGCGAGAAAAAGCCATCTTATTTGGGGGTTTTTTGGTTGAAAATCACAAAAGCCGTCGATGCTAGTGAGCTCTGTTGTATTTGTGCTAAAGCTCTTAACGTAATAAAGTAAATTCATGCCTATGGCACAGTTGAGAATCCAGAAGACAAGAAGCAAGGGAAGGAGGAGCCATGCAGACCTGGGCTGGAGCCTCCTCCACCCTGAGCGTCTGGGACTCATAGCGATGGCCTGGCCCACTGAGAGGAGACTGCTAGTGCAGATGGAGAGGCCCCGAGCCACCCTCTGCAAGTATACAATGACCTTACAGCTTGTGTCATCTAGGCCGTTTCTTGCGACAAATGCTGCTACTGTCTTTGGCAGGCCTTTGCACAGAAGCATTATGATGTGTGAAAAAGACAAATGGATGAGAGTAAGGCGCACGCATGTCCTCTCAGTGCCTGCTAACGTGAGTGCATAGCTTGTGAGCACAAAGATGTTCCCTGCAATGCCCACTCCAGTGAGAAAGGTACACATGACTCCCCGGGAGAAGTTCCAATCCATTTTTACTTGCAAGCATTAAAGGTTGGATCCAGCAAGTTCTTCGTTGAAGAAATCATCCGTCATATGATGTGTATCTGCAAGAAATATTTCACATCATGAAAGCTTCTGGAGTTTAAAATATAGTCAGAACACTTATGCACTTCTTTGTTGGATCAACTTTATTTCTTTTTTAGATACAAATATAATTTAAGGACTCTTGCTTACATCTGTAAATTTTCTTACCAATGTTTTTCTCGTCTTCACCCTGACAAAGTAATCTGTTTGTCTTTTATGTACCTATGTCCATTCCCAGCATTGAAAAATGGAGCCCAAGGGGCACCAGATGTCTGCTTTCTCTCACCTTGCTGCCCTTCAACTCCAAAGCCACGGCTTTCTGATTGTCCTGTGCGCCTCTTCCACATCCCCGGAGACATCAGCACACTGCAGCTTGAAGTGCTTTGCCGCCTCTTAAATGTAAAAGTTTTACTTCTATGTAGTGACTCTAATTTTGTTTATCATTGTTTCATTTCTTGAACATAGATGTCATGATTTTCAATTTCGTTTCCAAATTCTTAACATTTTAAATCTGTTCCTTTGTAGCTTTGTGTTTTATTTTTTATTGGTAAATTTTACATAATGCAATAAAATGGAGTTAAGAAAAGTCATATTTTTAAAAATCTTATGGTATGGAGTGCATTTATAATTAAAATATACAATTCTATATATAATGCATAAAGCACTTAAAATAGTTAAAAGTATACAAAAGAGTGACTATAATTTTATTTATATAAGTGGTGAATACATTTTTTAAAAAACAGAGAAACTCTCATAAATATTAATAGTGGCCTGAAGAAAAAAGGTTAAAGAAATATTATTAAGGAAAAAAATTCCAAATCCATACTCAAATTGAAGCACAGTTTTCAAATAGTTTTTGTCATTTTTATTGCTTTTAATAAAAAATAACAGTGAGACAATTTCACAACACGTTAGTAGGACAGCCACAATAATTAATACAAGGCACATCATTGTCTTCGTAGCAGTTGTTCTGAGTTCAAGAGGCAGACATGATAACTTTTCTGAATACTTTTGGTACAAACAATTCTTCTCACTGAACTAAGAGAAAGTAGTTGTATACATAGCCCAATACTCCATAATAGCAGTGGGTTATCTGCAGAGCTGGCAATATTTGAAGCTGTTGACTTGGGCCTTTCACAGCTCAATATACTAATCTGGCTTTATCTTATGCCTTGTGGTTGTACTTTCTGCTGGGTGGTTGATACAAATTCAAAGCAAGACATGTGTAACAAAAATGTAACTTCTGCATCTGACAAGGTCAGGCAAATCTCCTCATGATTACCCTCATAACCATGTAGAGCATTTCATAGAACTTTTGTCAGTGTCAGCCATCTGGATGAGTCAAGGCCATGGCTTGACCTGTTTGCTTTTTGTTAAAGCCTGAGAGAATGTTTTCTCCCTAAATTTCTATTGATTCTGTGGGTTCGTTGCTTTCCAATATTCAGTAGCTAATTTGCTCTCCTCAATACCCAGCTCAATAGCACCGCCTTGAATGATACCCTTCCAGTAGTCCACTACCAGAACCAGCAAGACAGTCAGCATTAACCAGAACAATACACTGGAAGGATATGGTACAATCTCTACAAAATCTTAGGAGAGATCTAAATTCTCATTTGTGAGGTCAGGGCAATGACAGGGTAGCCAAGATAAGAAATACCATGACTTCACAGTCCCTGTCATAATTTAAGATCAATTTACTCTCTAGGAACACTGAATATTGGCTGCATATAGCAAAAGAGATGGGACTCTCACTCTCAGTGATACGAGAAGTAGGAAGGGGAAACCAGGAAAAGTTTATAAAATATCAGGATGTCATTTTATAATTAGTGAATGAATTTCAGAAAAACTATGTTGCAGTTGACTTTGCAAATTGCTTTCCCTGAGGATTTTCATTTTCCAAATTGTCTAAAAACTAGAGCTGCTTTGTACTTTATAGACCCAAGTGTGTGTGTGTGTGTGTGTGTGTGTGTGTGTGTGTGTGTGTGTGTATGTGTGTGTATTACTTTTGGCCTGTATAGTATTTTACTCCTACCTCACTAGGAGTGGAAATGTCATTTTTCACTGCTTAGTTTTCATAAAATGTGGACAATATCTCCAGAATAAAACAAATCAATTGTGTGATCAATTTATGAAATTTACACACACACACACACACACACACACACACACACACATGTATGTGTGTGTGTGTGTGTGTGTGTGTGTGTGGGCATACATCCAGCTTGTTTATCCTAATATGCAATATTATGCCAAGCTTCTAATAAAGTTTAATCCATTATATGTACAATGTATAAGGGAATAAAGTTAATTATTTAATGAAATTTATTTCAAAAAGAGCAGTCTCACTGTTGCCTGAGAAGCCTGGCCTTATATATTATATATATATATATATATATATATATATATATATATATATATATATACCTGCATCTTCTATCTGCATCTTCTTCTTTCTGTAAATCTTCCTTCTGTGCTTTCTAGAATATATCAGAAATGGTTTCATTTGTTTGTTAAGATGGCTACTGAAATCGTGAGACAAAAGAACTGAGGTTGGAACCCAGGTTTTACACCAGGGCACCTCACAATCATGGAAACATCCGCTATTCCCTGTCCCTCTCCCCTGAGGAGGGGCACTTGCTGCCTTTGGATAAGCAGCACACAAATCACTCCATGTAACTTAACATGCATTAAAATATACAGCAAGCTTTGTCAGGCACAGCTACATTGACTAAAGGCATTAAATAAACTCAAGGATTTACTCTGATTTGAAATCTGGTAACAATCACTGCTTTAAATACATCCAATAAACCTCCGTTCATTCAAGGTTTCCTTGTTAGATCAGGAACCTTTGTTCTCAGATTCCCGTTGCCTCTGCCTATTTCTTCATCCCCATATCTAAGTTCAGATTGACTCTGACTCAGTGTTGCCCTGAGCCTTACTTACATCCTTTATAGACTTAAACTGAGTGGATTGTCTTGCTCTGTGACTGAATTGAAAACACCAGAGGAATGAGAGGTGACTGATCACCCAGATTCCCTTGGTACACGCTTTAGCAGAAAGTGCTTCATTCAGATGGATGCCGGATGCCTGCATATTTACCATACAGAAGAAATTAGGCAGGTGAGAGCTTCCCACTCAGGCCAGGCTTCTCAGGTAACAGTGAGACTGCTCTTTTTGAAATAAATTTCACTAAATAATTAACTTTATTCCCTTATACATTGTACATATAATGGATTAAACTTTATTAGAAGCTTGGCATAATATTGCATATTAGGATAGACAAGCTGGATGTATGCCCACAGAAAGAAAAACAGGAAAGCACTTAAGAAATGTGAACCACAATAAAAATTTTAGAGCAGACCCACGTGGATGCAGACAAATTCAACAAAAATTAAATGTTCAAATTGTGTAAAAGCCACAGGGGTAGACAAATTTCAAATGGCAATGACATGTCAGGCTACACATACAGAGCTCTTCACAGATACTTGTAGAGCTCCTGTATCTCCAACTAGCAGAGGACAAGAAGAAGTCGACCCTAGACAATAGTGCTCTTAGACAGAACGCTGTCCTAAATGAAAGATCAAGATGCTTGCACACATCTAGAGTCTTTGTGCCTGAACCAGGTCTTCCCTGGCTCTTTGGCACATTGCATTTGCTCTTCCGATGCTTGGGAAGAGAGAGGAACCTGCTGCTCACAGATTCACTGAACTTCCTCAGTCCAGACAGACAGAGGGAGTTTTCCGAGGGAAACTGCCAAGCTACTTAAAGTAACCTGAAGACGCCTGAAGACGCCAGATGCTCACTCACCTTGGCAGCCTTGGTACAGACAATCTCCGGTCAGTCCTGGTGGCAAGGGAAGGCTCCCCTCTGCCGTCTGTACGCTCAGGAGTGGCACAGCCCTTGGACCCTATGAAGGCTCAGCACCAAACTTTCAAGTCTCATCGCTGTCACACTGTGTGGATACAGGACAGCCTCTCTGTACATCTCTGTCCCTGATGAATAACTGTCCCTCTTCAGGTACAGTTGCTTTACTTGCTCATCACAGAAGTTGTCTCCAGTGTAATGGGAGTTTAATTACTCTAATAGGAAGCATACATGGTACAAAAGTGATAAAAACATCACCGTACCTAGCGTTCTGTGTCATGCGCCATCTCACGCCACTGTCCCCAAAGTCAAGCTGCAACTTGAACAAGGATGGCCTGTAAGTCACAGGATAAATCACTTCTCATCGCTGATTTTAATTTTATTAACTTTGATGTGAAGGAAATAATAGTGAGACAGTTTTTAAACAGTTTAGTAGGATATTTAAACTATTTAACACATTGCATGTTTTTTGTCTTCATAGTATTTGTTCAGAGTACAAGACACAGCCATGATATCTTTTTAAAACATTATTAGTAAAAATCTTTCTTCTCATTGCACTAAAAGAAAGTAGCTGTATATAGTCCAATAGCCCACGGTAGTAGTGGGTTATCAACAGAACTGGTAATGTCAGAAGCTGTTAACTTGAGTCTTTTATAGCTCAGCATATTAACATATCTTTACTATTAATACCTCATGTTCAGTTTGGTTAAGGCAAAGACAAAGCAAGACCTATGTAACAGAAAAGTAACTTTTGTATCAATGTTATTCAAATCCTCTCAGGTTTTACCCTGAAACCATGTACAGTATTTTGTAGATCTTTTCTCAGTGTCAGCCCTCTGGATAAGTCATGGCCATTGCTTGACCAGTTTGCTCTGTGTGAAAGTCTGAGAGAATGTTTTCTCTCTAGGAGACTCCCCTTAGGAACACTATACATCATCAACCTCTTTGCTCTGTAGCCCTATAACTTCCTTGAACAGAAAAAGTGGATATAACTGAGTTGTAGGATGTTACGGTACAGGTTCTTTTATGTCCTGAGTCCTCACTGATCTTGAAGGGCTAGGGCCAAAATATTGGTTATCTTTGTAGCCTTTCTTTTTCTTTAAGTTTTTCATCTGCACACTGAAGTTGTTCACCTTTTAGAAGAGAAGCTTAGTGATATTATTACCCTATATCATTATCATGACATCTTGGGATGCCACATTCTGCAGTATGAACATAATGTAAAGATTACTACTTGTGCACAGGTGTGTGTGTGTTATAAATATTTCCCATCTGGGATAAAATAACATGTAAGAGGCCTAGCAGAATGGTTTGCAAGCACATTCTACCTACAAACCGTGGACATAAATCTAGCACCACCTTGCACTGCGAGTGCACTTGGTGGACCAGTACACCTGTCAAAAGTTCCTGGCTTATTCCATGTTCATTACACAAAAGCAAGTCCCCAAATGGAGCAAGCCTCTGCTTTTAAAGGCCAGTCCTGAGAATACCATCAATCTTATTACATGGCCTGCTACCTGGACCCTACTATATATTAAATATATTTTTGTCTTAATCAAAATAATGAACTTTTCATATTGAGATTTTCAGTCCCAATGTTGACTCAGACAATCAGAGCACAGTAATTGGACTAATTACTTAACATCACATGCAAATTCAATACAAATATAAGAATGAAATATTTTATGAAACTTGGAATAACATCTATTTTTTCCGATCACCCTCTTGGCTCTAAAAGGCAGAAGGCTTTCTTTCCTTTTTTGCAAGACTTTTGTACATATATTATGGTGTGCGTATCTTTGTAGAATAACATTTTCAATAGACTGTATTTTAAGTTCCTTTTTTGTCAGTGTATACCATACAAAGTGATGTGCTTCATGGTATCATCTTTGCACACAGAAATAACATTCACTTTCACCTGTCATTGTCCCCTAGCTCCTGCTCCTCCTGTGATTGAGTCTGGTTTGGTTAGCTCCATACCATGGCTCCCTTCTGAAAACCATATGACCCAGCCACACTTCGTGTCTAAAGCATATTTATATAGAATCACATGAAACTGGAAATATCCATTCGATGGTTCATGCCATGGGCACAGAGACATCAGTGTAGCACAGACTGTGGGAGAGGAGTAGTGTTGACAGGTCTCGATCACATGCCCCTGGGGAGGTGCACAAATCAGACATAGGCAGGTGCATGAGCAGTCTTAGGGGCACAGCTATGGAGGCAGAAAGCTCCAGAGAACACTGGAGGCAAGGCCTTAGACCATTTGCATTATGCCCTTCCCCCCAACACAGCTGCAATTACCTGGTGTGAAGAGTGAAGCCATCACCGCTAGACAGTCACACCCCTGAAGAGCAGCTCACACCTAGCAGAGAGGAAGTGAGAATCCAGCTGCCTGGCCCATCCAGACCTCCCCACCCTCGACTCCCAGGTAGGCAGGAGAAGACGATGTTGAGGGGCAGCAGGTCAAGCACTGCTCACACATGAAGCCACCTATCACCAATCACAGAAGACTGGGGCTCAGCCACCCACAAGAGCCACAAGACAAAGGGGAAGAGGATTCTTATCACATTCTGCAGTATGAACAAAATGGAAAGATTACCACTTATGCACAGGGGTGTGTGTGTGTGTGTGTGTGTGTGTGTGTGTGTGTGTGTGTGTGTGTTGTAGTATTTCCTCATCTGGTATTGGATCTGAAAAGAGGTTGGGACAGTGTGGTGAGAGAGATGCTCTGAACTATTCTTCTTAGCAAATTGCGCTACGTTTTTCTATGTCAAGACTTGTTTCACATGCTTAATAAAACTGGTTTTTCATTCATAAATGAATATGAATCTTCCTGTACACTTTGTAGTGTTCCATTTCATCTCTCTCCTCTTTTTTGTATACTTTTGTTTATATCATTTCAATTTACAGCCTTCCCCTGTCTTTATCACAATCTATAAACGATGTATTTTTTTACTTATTAAAGAATAAAAAATAATGATAACAAGGGCATTAGAAATTATATAAAATTTCACTGAACTGAGCTGTGAGATAGCTCAGTAACATAAATGCTTGCCTGCCAAGTGTGAAGTTTCAAGTTCGTTCCCTGGTACCACCCCCCCCCCAAAAAAAAAATCACTGCACAAATAATACAAATTCAACAATGCATGCTTCATTGAATGTTCTTATCTTCATTTTTAAAAAAAATTTTATTTTATTTATTTTATTTTCTTTCTTGTTTCAGAACTTTTGTTTGTTTATTCACTCATTTTTTTTTCCATTCTTTTATTGTTTAAATTTAACAATGGTTATATTACATATTTTCATCATCGGATCAGTTTAGATTAATACATATAGGTATATAAGATTGATCAAACAACTAAACATTAACCTTTCTAAATCCACATTACTTTTTTTTTTCTTTTCCCCCTTTTTTTCTTTGAAAGTTGACATATTGAATATTGTCCTCACAATCATT
>PVJA010042877.1:0-17080 GCA_004027025.1 Myocastor coypus | reverse complement strand
CACTGGTGGCACACTGCAATTGCTAAACCTCTGACTGTGTATGTATCTGCTTCCTCTTAGTCCAAAGAGAAGTATATTCTTTCCTTTTTTTTTTTCTTTCTTTCTTTCTTTTTTCTATGCAACATCAATAGGGAGGTGGGTCATGCCCACACACTGCACTCTATAGAATGATTGTGAAGACAATATGCAATATGTCAACTCTCAAAGAAAAGAAGGGCGAAAAGAAAAAAAAAAAGTAATGTGGATTTAGAAAGGTTAATGTTTAATTGTTTGATCAATCTTATATACCTATATGTATTAATCTAATCCGATCTGGTGATGAAAATATGTAATATAACCATTGTTAAATTTAAACAATAAAAAAATTGAAAAAAAATCTGATCTCTTTGGCATGTCTGACTTTAAAATATATAAAGAATTTAAATTCTTTTATTCTTGTTATTACTTTCAGACTCTGCCGAATTTTCTATTTATGATTATACATTCTGGGTTCTTCTCCTCTGATTTCTCGTTGCTGGCATTTGCTATGAGATCAGCAAGAATTTAAAATAACTTTTCAATCAGTTTGTATGAAATAGATGAATGTGAGTGCTCGAGTTTTACAGCTTTGAAGCCAAACTTGAAACAATGGTAATGTATTGTTTAAATCCAGTTCAGAGTTCCCTGCATGGAGCTATTATGTGTTTTAGAAAGAAGTGATTGCTTTTGTGTGTGATGAGATAACAAAGAAGGTAGAGTGAAGGTATTTCCTAAAATAATCCATTTATTTCCAATTTTGCAACTCATTTTGTCCAAATAGTTTTCTTAACAAGAGAAATTTTTCAGTTTACAGAAGTATACAAGGATCTGTTGAAAACTACATTGGCTGTCCTAAGGCTCTGTGGGAAAAAAACAAAGTTTTCCTTACACATAAACTTGCTCATCCTGTGTGTCACACTATTGCCCTAAATCACCTGGGGGTCTCTCAGGGTCTGAAGAGGGTATCTGAGAACTGCCACCTGCTTGCAATCTTTGACACTGAAACACAAGGACTAATGCCTACCTATACTGGAGGCTCAGATTTGACAATTTTCCTTCAAAGTTTGGTTTAAAAAAAATAAGTCATCATCTTTAGTTTAAATGACACTCAGGCAATAAAACTGTTCTCTTTTCCATGGGAACAGTTCTAATTCGTCAAGTTAAACAGAGGAAAATAAAAGCAAGGAATTAGGGCTCCAAGGTCATCCTGATGAGCGCTGCTGTGATCCATATGTCTTCTGATTTCTTGAGTTCTAGTGTTTCAGGAGTACATTGCTCAAACCTTTTTTAATTATTTAGACCTTGACGAAATAAATAGAGACAATATATAATGTGTTAGAGTACAACAGATA
The DNA here is from genome assembly GCA_004027025.1 of Myocastor coypus. Classification (NCBI taxonomy): domain Eukaryota; kingdom Metazoa; phylum Chordata; class Mammalia; order Rodentia; family Myocastoridae; genus Myocastor; species Myocastor coypus. The sequence continues at coordinate 15,710 of PVJA010042877.1, read as the reverse complement.
ATGCATAACTTACTCACCATTTTTAAATCTTTTTTTTTGTTGTTGTTGTTGCTGTAGTCCCACTGTATTTTTAACACATCACCTCTTCCATCAAGTGGTTTCAAAAGATGCTTCCTTGACTGTGCTTTTTGTAGGTCAGTTGTACAATGTCTTTTGATGTAGTTTCTCTTTTGTAGAAACACCCGGGTCTAATAAGTGGTTAAGTGCAACTATCCAGCCTGAGAGGATGACCTTTCAACCTCAACTCCCAAAAGAACATTCTGGAAAAAGGGCCATAATCTGGGTTTAAGTCTTCTTACCATCATATGGAGCGCTTTCTTCCTGCTTCTGACACAAATAATGATAGAAAAGTAGAGCATTCATGTGGCCTTAGCCTTTTCCCTCTTGCTCTTAAGAAAATCTACACTGAAGACAGCAATGTTCAATGTAACAATCACTATTGAGTACCTTTCATCTTTTTTTAAAGTAGCATATTGTTTCTAGCATCTTATTGGAAGGAAGGATTATTGTCTAACTGCTTGATCAGTCTTGCACCCCTATATCTGTTAATCTGAGCAAAAAGATGCTGATATAAATGTGTAGTATAATGACCATTCTTAATTTTCTATTCCTCTTTTCAAATACTGTGCCCTTTTTATTTTACATTGCTTTGTTTTTGTCTCTGTCCTTGTTTCCTCTCTCTCTTTCTCTCTCTCTCTCTTAAATTGAAAACGAATAAAAATCCACTCTTTAGAAGAAACACTGGCACATAGATCTTCATAACTAACTTTGAACAAATGTTGAGAGAGTGAAAGGGAGGATGAGATTAGGACTGAATGGAGCTAGCATGTTGAAATCCATTCCAGAGTAGTGGGCCTGGTATCCATTCATTTGCCAGCTGAAATGCTGGGCTCTGACAGCATGAAGGATATCTCTTCTTCTTAACCAAATGAATGAATATGTGAATGAATGAATGAACGAATGAATGAACGAATAAATAGTAGTACCAGCAGTTTGACTAGAGGAGCAGTAAACAAAGTGCTTCACAGAGAGTTAGGTTTGGTTAGGAGACACATCCCTAGTAAATAACACAATACCTCATAGCTTTGTAAATGTGGTGGAGAACAGAAATTCCTGCTATAAGACAAGACCAACTTAACTTTTTCTTGAAGAGCTCCGCAAAGGAAAGTTTTACTAATCTTAACATTTGCTTACTCATTTTTTTTTCTATTCTGTTTTTCCATCCAAACTAAAGTGAAAGGGTGGCTTCCATATGCGCTAGCTTGTTTATTCTCTCTCAGCGTTGAATAAAAGTACTAATAGCACTTCCATGTAGACTTCAGAGAAAACTAGGTCCTGCTTTTGCTAAGAGCAATTGGTATGCATTGAATGAGTACCCTGGTCTTCTCTAGCTGGATGGCAGGCTAGGCATTGGGATCACACATTTAAGTGCCACTTGGACAGCTTAGCAAGTCCTCATCTCAAAATCATCACCATCACCATTGCCATCACCATCACTATCACCATCACCATCATCACCATCATCACCATCACCATCATCATCACCATCATCATCATCATCATCACCATCGCCATCATCATCACCATCATCACCATCATCATCACCATCGTCACCACCACCATCATCATCACCATCACCATCATCACCATCAACATCATCATCATCACCATCATCACCATCATCATCATCAAACACATAAAGAATTGGAGATATTGCTCAGTGCAAAGGCTCCAGGCTCACTACTCCATGCTGTACAAAAAAGCTGTTGGGCTTCTCTGTTCTTAGATGCCACATGGATGAAACAAGTCAGCATTCTCATTAATGCTGATGTTCCTCCCAGGGCCCCTAAAAGTCATGAATGACATGAATAACATCATGCTTTAGCATCCTTAAACTATCATTATGAGGTCCATCTTTATTTTATTTTTTATTTTTTATTTTTTGTCTTTTTGAGACAGGGTCTTGTTATGCAGTTGAGGCTGGTCCTGAGCTCACTTTTGTAGCCCAGGCTGGTCTCGAACTCACACCAATCCTCCTGCCTCACCCTCCCGAAAGGTCCATCTTTAAAGCCCTTGAGATTCAGTAAACCATTTCATAGATCATAAGAAACAGAGTTCTTATGCTACAGTTCAATTTTCGGAATCTATATAGTGCCATGCTTATATTGGAACTGGAAATTCAATAATATCTACTCATATTAAATATGAAACACACTAAGTAGCTACCAGGAAATGCTCACATGTTTTATACCTATTCTCAATGATAAACCTGATGATTGATACTATTATCTCTGACTTACAAATGAGGTGAAACTGAAGTCCAGGAATGGTAGGTAATGGGCTCAAGTTCTAAGACAGATTCATAAGTAGCATTGATAAAATTGATTATCAGGTCTACCTGATCCTAACTATTTTTCTTCTTTTCCTCATTACAGTTCTACCACTACAGTAAGTTCCTTCAGGAGCTCCCTGGACTGATATCTAAACAGAAGTAACAGTGGACATTGTGAATATCTACACTGTCTTATAAATGTCATTCCTCTTTCCAATCTTCCATTCCTCTTTCTGTCCCTCTATCTGATGAAGCCTAGACCCAGGTGAGCAAGGAAAAACCAGCACGTGGGGCTGGAGAGATAGCTCAATAGCATAAGTGCCTGCTTAGCAAGAGCAAGGTCTTAATTTCAATCCCCAGTACAACATGCTGTGCCTGCCGCAGAACCCCAGGTACACCTTGTGAGCCCTGGAACCGAGCGTGGTGGTGCATGCCTATAATCACAGTACTAGGCAGGCTGAGATGGGAGCGAGGCCTTGTATTAAAACAAAAGCAAAAATAAAAACAACAAACAAACAAGCAAAAAAACCAGCATGTGATCTAAATCTTTAGTTGACATACAAAGGGAGAAATCAAGAATTTGTAGAAGATTCTTTAAGAATTAAAAATGAAATACACAACTAAGTATAATTTATGGTGTTATGGATATTATTATACATTTATCTTATTCCTGAAAAATTAGACTATCCAGCAAAAGTTTTCAAAATTCATTAAAATCAAAAAAAGTGTTACACTGAATAAAAAATTCACATTAGCAGTGCTTAATGTAAAGCCAATTATAACATTAAAGTTAAAATTAATTCAGCCTTAAGTCTTTCAGATAATTGGATAAATATAATTTATATGTAATCAGATTTAATTAACATGTTTTTATATATCAATTTCTAAAGAAGAACAAAAAATCTTTTGCCCATTTTCTGTCTCTGTGGGCATGGGTGGCAAAATAAAATTTCCCTGTTGGTAACTATATATTTATTACTTTTGGAAATGACAGGCAGTGCCCACCCCAGACCTTTGTGCGTGTCACTGAAATAATTTAGCAGTCACTTGAGCATGTTCTCAGAGCTCTGTCATCTCCCTGTTGCCACAGAACACTTGGTATCTTTTGGCTTTTTGGGGTATTTTCCCTACCTATTTGTTTGAGTTGTCATATTACACTTTTGCTGGAACACCTACTACCTACTTGGAGGAGAGCTCAAAGTAAAAATGTAACAGCCATAGACATTTCTCCTACAGGATTCCTGAGCTTTGCGAGTCCCTGGTGTGCTGAAGTTTGCAATGGTCATTAAAGAACTGAACAAAAGTTCAGTCCCCTTCTGAATTTTGTACATTTATTACATGGTATTTAGTGAATTTTTCTATGGTACAGACATACAGATGAGAAAGGACTGGGGAATGGAGTAGAGTACATTCCAGGTGCTTCTATGCATAGCTAACTCTATTTACAATTGCCATTTTGAACAGAACATTATTTGTTACCAGCAGAGCATGTGTGTATCTCTAGCGAGGTCCTGGGTTCAGTCTTCAGCATTGCAATACATTAAAAATAAATGATTAGATCTGATGGGCCCAAGTTTGGAAAAACAGTTAGGGTTATTCCAAGAGAGACTTTGAAAGATTAATAATGATAATGTAAGTTTTATATTTTCTGGATGGAGGAAAAAAGAGGACTGAAGCCCATTTTTCATGGTCTGGGAAGTCAAGTTCCTTTTTATAACCTTCTGATGAATCTTCCCAAACTCAGAAATTCTGTTGATACAGATTCATCAGAACCATTCTTTCCAAGTTTCCTGTAGGTTTTTTTGCTCTTGTGGGGCCTATGTGGACATCCACAGAAAAATCCTCCTGTCTGAAGATAAGGATTTATTCTTTGTGTGTGTGGGTTACTGCAGAATGGGCACCATGAGCATGGCGAGTTGGCAAACCCTGGCTATGGCACCTAAGAAGTAGGTGCTAGGCAGCCGGGAGCGGGTCAAACAGCGCTTGAGACATCCAGTGAAGTGTAAGCATGTCTGAGCCCAGTACGGTGGCATGCATGGCCTGAGTTAATTCCTCTGTATAAGTTGTCCACATGCTATTCTTAGGAGATGACAGAAGCTACTCATTCAGCACGTGTGTGACAGAAAGCCAAGTCCTGGTCATTCAGAGCCACTGTGGCTAGGAAAGACCAAGCACACTACAATGTATATCACTAGATATTTTTAAATTGAAAACAGAAATTAAAACCAAGTAGGATAAAGAGATGGGTATATTACTTCCCATTTCTTCTAAATGTGACTTACAGCTCCCACATCCATGTACATATCTATTTAGTAATCATCCTGTGTTCATTTTGGAGCCAGAGATCCAGGGAATTTTCTTTCTTTCTTTTTCATTTTTTTTTAAAGATTCAATCACACTGAATTACTTTTCTCTTTGTATCTCTCTCTTTTAGTGGTAGAAGTTTTAAGAGTTTGTTCATGTTAGCTACTAAATTCATTTGCTGAAAGTGGCTAGGAAATTTGAGAACAGTAGTCACTGAGAACAGTTGAACATTTACAGAACAAACAACACTCAGTTTTCCAGAGTCTGTGTTTTTGGCCATGATTAAAGTCATGCTTGAATTTGCATTACCCTATCTGCTTCTGAAAGGTTGTGTCTTTAGCAAATACTGCTAGTAGCAAAATGGAAAAACATTATTTATGTGAAATGTAATGTAAAGTTATCCCCGTTGAGTGGTAATATTTACTACTCATGGGAATGAGTTTGTCTTTCTAACTTGTCCATGACTTGAGATGCTGTTAAACTTAGGATGTTAGAATTTGGATGTGATGAACTTGATTTTCCTTGTGTCTTTATCCCTGCCAGTCACAGAGTCAGGTATACAGCTAGGAGCAAAAAGCTCCCATCAAATTAAACATGAAAAACTAACAACAGAGGAAACAAGAAAGTACATTCACTTTCTTTTCTTTTTTTTTTAAAGCCTATCATAGTTTGGATGTAGAGCATCCTCCAACAGTCCAGGTGTAGTAGGTCTGGTCCTAAATTGTGATGCTATTAGGCTGTAGTAGAATCTGCAAGAGTGGGGTCTTGTGAAAGGAAGGTAGGGAATAGGTATGGCTTGGAGGTGATCTTAGGAAACCACTTCATCTCTTTCTTTCAGTTGCTGGCCACAAACAGCCTCTTCCTCTACGAGCTTGGACCAGGAAGGGTTACCTTGTCACAGGTTCAGAAGCAAGGGGTTGCCCTACCATGAACTGAGCCCTCCGCAACTGTGAACCGAAAATAAACCTCTTGTCATATTATGTTGAGTATCTTGAATATTTTGTCATTGCAACAGAAACCTGACTAATACTATCTCTAAAAGCTCGACTTCTCTGTAGTGTTAGCCTAGCCATCATCTATTTGGAAGAGTAAAAAGATAAAAAGCAATCTAAAAGTATAATACAATTCACATCTTTTTCTTTTCTTTTTTTTACATTGAGGAAATGTCACGGTCAGTACCCTTCGATTTCTTTTACCACTGCTCACATCAAAATAAGTTAAACAAATTTTTGAAACGAGGGATAAAACTTGTGCCACTGTAGGACTTAAAGAGTTTCTTATGCTTTTTCCAAAACATTAATGTTTTCCCTGCCAGCTTTTGAATTCAAAGGGGGTGTTCTCCTGGCTTTGGTCTGCTTCATTAGAAATCCTTTCTAAGATGGTGAATTAATTTGGTGGAATTAGGTTAACAAGTCCTATCTGCTGTGTGCCAGTTTACGTTGTGGTTTGTGGTGAGTTTATGGAGGTTTTGTGAGAAAACTTAAAGCGCTGAAAGCAGACCTTCCTGAGGCCGTAGTGCCTTTCTGTACTAAGCACAGAACATCCTTCTGCGGTCTGGGGTGGCGTGGGTTTGGATAATAAATATCTGCATAAAGACTTCCTGATGTAGACTGGAAGACATCACTGACACGTTAAGTGGTTGATTTCACAGCTTTCCACAGGGGAATTGGAAAACTTCTAACTAAAACTTCTAAAAACTATACCGAAGTCACTCCATTTTACATTCATGTAGACAATAATGACCTAACGCCCTAAATACTCTCGCCTCTTTTGGGGTATGTGGTTCATGAAATTTAGCTTCTGTGTGCGTTTTGTATTTTCCTTTTGCGTTATCTGGTGTACCTCCCACTTTTGGACAAGGAAACTCCAAATGTGTGTCCCCCCAGCCATCACTCACACACACTGGCCAGAGAACCCTGCAGAGAGCTCATATAAACTGTGGAAACTGTTTCCCATTAATGTGTAATCAAGAAGCAGGCATGGCTTTGACTTCGAAAAACAAAATGAGAAACCAGTTGCGTTTCCCTGGGCGCCTTTCCCCATTGGCCTGCTCCCCTCCACCCATTGCCAACCTGTTGGTCCAACTTAACCTCCTAAGGAATAAATTCCTTTTTTTGTCCTAGAACCAGTAACAAATGGGGAGAGATGGGTTTTTGGTAGTGAGTTAAAATATTCCAAAAGCTTAAGGCTTGCATAGCAGTTGACCTTTAAGTCATGTTGTAGCAGAAAAGTTAATTCACTTCGCACATGTTGCAGAGCAACAGGTGGTATAAACGGCCAGGGGGCCTGGGCGCATTCCTGCGTTTTGCAGCTCCTGGCCCCTGGTATTCTGGGATTTACACTATGCCCCCCGCCCCAGCAGCCTTGACTGACAAGCTGATCCGTGCGCCAGGGAGTCCCGCGCTATTGATTCCTCGGTAACAGAACACCACCCTGTCAATGGAACTGCAATGAAATGCGTCAGCAACGCCGAAAAGGAGGCATTTGACTGTTGAGCAACTGGAAGAAATTTGCTCGTAGCTAGTGTAGCAGAAATGAAAAGACTCACAGAAGCAGACCCTTGAGAAGCCAGGTTATTAAAAAAGCCACAAAGCTGGAGTCCGGCTGAGTAGGGAAAACTAGTTTTGGCTCGGTTGGGTGTATCTAAAACGCACAGGGAGGACAGGGCAGAGCTTTCAAAATTGCGTTAATCCCCGGAGTACTTAATTTCTTTTCTTTTACGGCAGCTTGTAGTATAGCAACAAGTATCCAAGCAGTTAATAATTTTAAACAGTTCAGCTTACCTTAGGCAATATGTCTTTCGCCTTAATTAAAATTTTATTTCAGTGGAAAAAATATGAAAATGACATTAAGATCTAGCCTCTATGATGGGAAGTGTATGATACTATGAATATTTTATTATACAAACTTTTATTAAGCAGCCATCGATGCATTCTGTCTTGAGCAGCACCTCAGGTGTTTGAACGCCGTTGCTATCTTTTAGTAGTGTCCTGAGAGCTTCCTTCTGAATCACTTGAAAGTAGCATGCTAATTAGAAACAGAGGCCAAACATGGGTCACATTTCTCATAGATGAAGCAGAGACCCATAAACCAGATCGTGTTATGGCTAACTTATCAAAAAACATAGCTTTTCCACATGTAATATCACATATTCATGTCAAGTCACCAGGAAACATTGCTCTTCGTTATTTTGGTTAGATGTTTTATACTGAAAAAATCAGTTAGTCATCTTACAGTGAGCTAAGCTGCTGGAGAAATAAAGAAGGTAGAATGGATACTTTTGTGATCTCGATAACCCACTGTTTTGCTTACATAGTTACATGCCTCAGTGTGTGTGTGTGTGTGTGTGCATATGTGTGTGTGTGTGCATGTAGGTGTACAGATGCAGGACTTTTGTTGAAAGTGTGTCATGAGTTAAGCAATGGCGTTCTATTAGTCTGTGAAATTTCAGTGATAAAACAAATCTTCAAAAATTACTTCCAAAATAACTAGCAATTTTCCACTCTATTTCTGCCATTCCTCTCTGCATCGAGTGCTGGGTCACTCTGGCATTAAGTGCCCCTTCAAACTTGTCAGATGAATTTTAATTTCCATTGTGTGTTAGACAGACACACGTGTCACCTCACTCCCTGCCAAACCCAGGAATTGTTAGAATATAGGCTGTGTAACAAGGGGAGGGAAAGCTTAGATGGGGTGTTACTGAAGATTCATATGTGTGTGTGTGTGTGTGTGTGTGTATATATATATATATATATATATATATATATATATAGTATTTAGTGATGGGTCTATAGGGTCTCACTACACAGACTGAACTTGTAGTGATTCTCCTGTTTTCAGCTTCCCAAGGGCTGGGATTACAGGCTCATGCTACCACGACCAGTCTTTTCTTAATCAAAGAAAAAACTGACACAGAATTTCAAAGCTAGAGCATAAAAAATCAACAATGGTTGTTATATTGCTTATTGTTATCTTCAAAGTAGTTGCTCAGATTACCAGATAGAGGCATACAAAGTTAATATAAAAAATTAAGCATTAACTGTTCCTTTCAATAAATCAAGAGACATTAGCAGTAAAATTGCCTTAGTTATGGTGTGTATGTGTATGTGTGTGTGTGTGTGTGTGTGTGTGTGTGTGTGTATTTCCCCTCCTTTTTTTTTTTTTTTCTCCCTTCCAACACCCTAATTGTTCTTTCTTTTCCAGTAGTGCCTTTCCCTTTCACGATCAAGATTCATTTCTGATGCTGAAGTTGTTTTACTGTGCTTGAGAACTTAGTCCTTGGCCTATGCCACCCTTGGTCACAGAGTTGGGTGTGGGAAGACATCTAAGTAGAGCCAATACATAGTGCTTGAGTGAATGAGGAAGAACAGGAAGATTGGGAATGGGACACAGGTGTGTGCACACTGATGCGAGGGGACGAGGCACACAGGAAAAAGAGCACTTAACCTAGATTGGGGGCAGCCAATTGGTGGGCCAATTCCGGTATCAAGCAAGGGAAGCGTACTTATCCTTACAGTTGTTTGGGCTATAACAAGGGTGAACACGTCCAATATGCTGCATGCATTGCATGGCCTCTGTCTTCACCTGATTTAGCTCACTTGAATGATGAGCTAACAACCAGCTGGGGCAAAGGGAGGGTTCAGGGAAGGCAGAAAGCAAGTACATAGTGCTGCAGTCCACAGCAGGAATCCTAGCTACACGTGGGGGTAAAAGGAGGCTGTAAGAGGAGGTATCTGGGTTCAGAGCACTGTTGGATTTGGGGTGGAAGAGGATTTGTGGAGAACTTGGGAGAGAAGGCCAAGCAAGGGACTGGATCAAGCTATTACAATAGAGCCATCTGGATTGGTACTTACCTGTGCTAGAACTATGGGTAGGTAAGGTGGTTAAGAGATTTTAAGGATACCATTGGCAACATTTGGTGATACATTTGGCAGGAGATTATTTAAAAAATGTCCTTTCAACAAAACTCTGCTACGTACAGTGGTGTCAAGTTATATATATGGGGTGCTCTAGAGAAAACTTGGCCACAATGGACAAGTGAGTCACTAAGTTATTTTGTCATTGCTGTGACAATATGCCTGATGCCCACATGTTAAAGGAGGAAAGGGTTATTTTAGCTCACAGATAATAGAGAAGTCACCCCATAGCTGGCTCCAACATAGGATGGCGTGGCAGAGTAGCAGAGCAGGGGATAAACAGTCCATGGCAGGCAGGCAGGAAACAGTGAGTTTTTCTTCATCTTTCCCTTGGTATTTCATCCAGGCTATCAGCCTACTGGTTGGTGCCACTCATAGCTACTATGGGTCTTCATTCTTCAGCATGTGCATTATCTTTACCCAGAACTATGTTAAACCAATCAGTGGACTTGTTCAGCATCACACGCCCTTGACTCAGTATCAAACACTTGTGAGCCAGCCACCTCCAAAGCCCACATATTATATATGAGACTTTGTAGGCACATCTAGAGTAAGCCATACCAGTTGTCTTCTTTCCAGGGGGCTGTGCTTAGGCAAGATACTTCTTGTCAAGATGTGGCATTGCTTGTATTCATCCCTGTACAAGAACATATATTCCCATCTAGCCAGGACGAATCAATGATGCTATCAAAAGATATTCCCCTCTATCTCAGGGTGTGTGTGTGTAGATATGCCTTGACATCTTGATTATTATTATTGTTATTATTATTATTATTATTATTATTCCTTGCAACAGATTACATTCAACCATTTTGGCTACCTAAATAAACTTATTGTGGTAGTATGTGTGGTAAGATACAAAGTTGAGAGATGATCAAGTATGAATGAATGATAACTTTCTTTTAGGGGAGAAAACACCAGATCTGCAGAATCTGGGAAATTTATTTTCCTATTGCTACAGGAATCCTGTTGATTATTTCAGCACTTTGAAAGGCTTTCCAACCCGATAGCTTTAGTATGTAAAGAGAGCTTGTGCTTTATAAACTCACTTACTTCCCCAAACATTTGAAACTACCTGCATCTCAATTCTAATTTGTTATTATATCCAAATGCCATTCACACTATGTTCATTTAAAAAGAAACTCCATTTTAAAAGTGACTCTATTTTCCAGGCACTTAAAAACTTATTACCAACCTTCTCCCCCATCTCCTCCAAGTTTACTTACTTGTTAGTAAATTGGATTACTTTCATCAGTTAAAAGAGCTATAGTCACAGGCATAAAGCTAACCACTATTATAAATACTTGCTTTGCATTGCAAAAATTACAAGGTTTCCAGAAAAAGTTAGTAAAAATGGGGAGGAATTAATTTAGTTGATACATTTCTTACATTTGCTTATAGGACTTGAAATCTAAATTGCAGTCATCCACCTCTGGAAGTGTTAACATTTTAAAATATCCAAAATAATGTCAAAACGCTGCAGAGTAGTAGCAATTTGGTGAGGTGAGGAATGTTAATATTTCCCTTTCAATCTAACTACTGCTTACTGAGCACTTAAATGATCAATATACTGGATTTATTAAAATGACCAAATCCTGATTCAGAGAATTTTACGTTTTACTGTGCTTTAAAAAGTGAGGTAAGAATGTTTTTCAGTGAGTAATTGCGAGTTGAAAATAGGCCAACTTTATTCAGCATGGAAAAATCAACTTAACCATTGTATCCAAGTGAGTGGGTGCGTACAAATATGATTTTATATATATCTTAAATGACCTTGTCAAGCTGTTACAGCTGAAGCATGATTTTTAGTATTACTGGAAAACAAGGAATGAATGCAATTAATATGCTTTGCAAACACAGAGTAATTTAAAAGAAGAAATATGTTATCAGTTTCTTCAGCATTCTTTCCTGTCATAAGTTATGAATAGTCTAACAGGTTTTTGGTTTCTACCTTTATTGATGGCAAGCATCGCTAGTAAAAGTGTGACCTTGGTTAGTAATGTGGAAGACAATCTAGGATTAGGGAAATAAAGATGGATCTGATAATTATGACCCAAGTAACTGAAACATAGGTATTGGTAGTGGAAAGAGATAAAATATCTTTGAGGGTTCCTCATGTAGGTTTTTGCAATTATAAAACATTTGAAGGAATAGTACCACACCGCAAGACTCATGCCATTTTCTGCGCACACAAAACAAAAGAAAATGACCCAGTGCCCCTAAAGTTTTCCCACTGTGATCTTCCCTATCCCCTTTGCTGTAGCTGTCACTTTCCTGCTTTCCTAAAATGTGAATTTCTTCTCTATAGTCTTCGCTAGATTTGCATATTTATTGAGTGCTTTTCTCTTCTCTACCTGGAAGTAATTATTTCCACTGGTCATTAGCCAATGACATTTCAAGGCATGGCAAATTCTTAGCCTAGGGTTCATCAAGATTCTTTTCTAACTAGGAATAGAAAAAAATGAAAGGAGGAGGAGAAGGAAGGAGAGAGTGATAAGGACCTTGAGACACAGGTCTGAGGTAGTGATAAGAAGGAGGACAGGAACCAGAGGACAGGAAAGACTCCTCAGTTTCTTTCCCTTCATAGCTCATGGAATTGCTCGCCCTGAAGCCTTCCTCCAAGCCTTCCAAGCATCTACTTCTCTCTCAGTTCTCTGGTTGTTCGTCTGTATCGTGACTAGCTTGCTGCTTCTGTGAGAGTTTTGTCAGGGTTGGTTCTGTTTGTTGAGCTCTCTTGCCCTTGGTTTTCGCTAGACACAGAGACAGGCTTACTCTGTGAGATCTCAGACTGAAACTCAAGATGACTACGTGCACTGAGATCTTGGGTATCACAGACATACCTGCTGCAGTGGCCTCTGTCTGGTAGGAAGGCTGCTGATCTGAGCATCCTTCTCAGCGTGTATTTCCAACACCACCTAGTCCTACTTGTTCCCTGCATGCTGGATCTAGATGATGGTCAGGTCCTTGGACACACAGCACTGCACCTGTTCTTCCACCAGCCGCAGACTGAAAATACTCAAGGCAAGGAAATTTGTAGTGAGCATGCACCATGTTTTCCTTGTCTTTTTTTCCCCCATCCTGTACATAATAACAGTTTGTAAGCATTTACATTTTATTAGGTTTTATGAGCACTGTAGATGGCTTAGAGTATACAAGAGGGTGTGTGTGGGTTATATGTAAACCCTATGCCACTTTATGTAAGGAGTTTGAGCATCTGTGGAGTTGTGCCTTGAGGTGCCTCTCCACCAAACTCCCGCAGGTACTGAGGAAAGAACGCATTATATCCACCACGAGTAGAATACGCCATCCTTTTATCTTCAACCAAGCACTTCTGTCCACCTTTCCCATGTTTAAATATAGAAGAACAAAGCAAGCAAGGGAACACTGTCATTTTTTTTCCCTCTCCATGTTCAATATCTCAGTTGTTTGTATCCCATCTTGATCCATAATTTCTTGGTGTTGCTTAATGATTGTACCACTTGATCCTTGCAAAATGCCAGACAAATTATGGAAAGGAGCATTAATGCTTAACTTTTTCATCTTATCTTTTTTTTTTTTCCTTTTTCTCTCTTCTTAGTTGCTTATAACTTGTTTTCTTTTTTCTTTTTGCAATTTTGCATGTTTTTATCCGGTAATCTGAATAACTAATTTGAACACAACAACATCATGCAATACAACAAATATTATCAAATTCATACTATTTTGCTTAGTAAAATTCTGTCTCACTTATAATTGATCTCATTTTTATTATTATTTTGTATTCTCTGTAAAAAAATAAATGAAATGATTCATCTTTTCTCCTCTTTTCCTCACAATACTTGACTTTATTTACTTGGTCATCTTTTGCTTCATGACATTTGCCTCCTGGTTGTGTCCTTCGTTCAAGCTGTCAGCTAAGACTTCTGTTACCACCTCGAAGTGATGCATTTACGAATTTACCTCCAGGCTCTGCGGCACTAAATTCACCTTGCTTCCTCTGGCTTCTATGTTGTTCTTCATCACTTGACCTTTGGATCACACTGCTGTGAGCTGGATCCTTGGGCCCAGAATCCTGGTCTCCACACATCCTTCCCTCCTGTAAGTTGTCTAGGTTTTACCACATTGAGTCCTTTCCATGAAACTCTACTCCCTAGAGAAAATGTTCCCTATCATGAAGGGCTTTCATGTTAATGGTGTTAAAAAAAAAAAAAAAAAAGCTGCAGCTTTTAGCAAAGATTCTATCTCTGTCTCCCTTTGACGGACTGCATTTCCCACTAAAGGACAAGAGACAGTTATACTTCCCTGGGTGTCAAGCTCATACCTTGTGTCCAAACGCTGCTTTCCAGTTCTACTCCAGAAACCCATGCTGCCTCTCGGAAATCAGCCATGTCGTCCATACCACCCCCACTTGGAAGCAACAAGTCTTGTCTGATTATGTGTGAGAAACTAAAGGAGGGCGGAACTTAAACAGACCAGAAACCTTGAAATATCCCCACAAGGTGCCCAAGGCCCCACATTAAATCAACTCGTCTATAAACAATGGCGAAAAGTGACGAAATTCATTTGGGGATGGAAATTAATTTTAATGTATTTAAAACCACATTCAAAAACAATTAGTGACCCCTAATAGTGACATGCTAACTAAACTATTTCTCCTTTATTACAAACCATTTGAAGTTTCATTCCAACAGGGCCGAGGGGACCTTAGCTTACTTGTAAGCTTTAGATTAGCTCTGATATCAGAGCCGGCCTGACCCACGGCAGCTGGCAATGCAGCGCATGCCTATCATTTGCTGTTGACAGGCATTAATAAAAACCTAATTTGAGGAAATTATGAAAAACCTACTCATTATGCAATCTGGTTTATGTTTTGGCATGTGGCAACCATTGGCTCGATAGCCGAGAAACCTTCATTTCCAGGACTTTATGGCCTATGATTCAATTGCAGACCCTGCCAGAGCCGCTCACCTCTTCCACGTGTTTGATCTTCTGTGATTGCCTCAAGATATACATGGCTTTGCTTTATGATGCTACAGAGCTTAGCCTGGGCTGTCGTGTGGTAGACGCTGAGATCTCACGTTGCCTTCAGAAATAAGTACTTAGCTGTCCCCTGAAACTTAATTCTGACCTGTCTATCAAGAGCATTCACTGGAATGCCACCCCTCACCTTAACTTGTTCCATATGGCCTCCTCAGACTTTCTAGTGGCTGTAGAATAGTAGAAACTACTCCCAGGTCTCGCGGAACAAGTCCCATTATTGTGTGGAACACACGAAGAACAAGGACAGATTGACCTGTGCAGGGTTTCTACTACCATTCCACTTGACTACAGCTACTAAATAACGTGGAAAACATTGTAATTGTTTTTTAATTAAAGAGATTTCTCTATCAATGCTATCCTATTAAATGGGTCAAGTATAAAAGTGCAGGCTGGAAGGGGTTAGGAAAATTTTAAAATTACCTGACTCTAAACTTTGCTTCTGCTCTTTCTTGCTGTCTTTTAAAATATGAAGCTTTGAATTTAAAAAGTCAAGAATTGTGTATCAGTGCAGAGCGATTGGCTCTGCCCACCAGCCTTTGACTAAGGTCATCCCAGAAGAACTCAGGGAGAGAGAAAGTACAGGGTAGCCTTAAGATGGTCAAGGGAGATTTGGTGGGTCAGATTCTGTTTTATTTCTTATCTTTTGGTGATTCCTTTAGAGATGAACAAGTCCTCCTCTACCATCTCCCTCCTTTCCCTTTCCCTCTTCTCAACCTCTTCCATCTCCTCCTTTTCTCTTGGTATCTGATTCTTTTTTTTTTTTTTTTATGGGTTTGTTTACATTACTTTTTTTTTTTCCAATTCTTTTATTGTTTAAATTTAACAATGGTTATACTACATATTTTCATCATCGGATCAGTTTAGATTAATACATATAGGTATATAAGATTGATCAAACAACTGAACATTAACCTTTCTAAATCCACATTACTTTTTTTTTTCTTTTCCCCCTTTTTTTCTTTGAAAGTTGACATATTGCATATTGTCCTCACAATCATTCTATAGAGTGCAGTGTGTGGGCATGACCCACCTCTCTATTAATGTTGCATAGAAAAAAGAAAGAAAGAAAGAAAGAAAAAACAGGAAAGAATATACTTCTCTTTGGACTAAGAGGAAGCAGATACATATACAATCAAAGG
>PVJA010042876.1:0-17074 GCA_004027025.1 Myocastor coypus | reverse complement strand
GCTGTTGGATTGTTGTAGATGGCTTTTATCAGGTTGAGGTAGAGGCCCTCTATTCCAATTTTCTGTAGGACTTTGAACATGAATGAGTGTTGCACTTTGTCAAAGGCCTTTTCGGCATCAATTGAGACGATCATGTGATTTTTGGTCTTGGTTCTGTTGATATAGTGTATTGCATTTATAGATTTGCGTATATTGAACCTGCATTCTCAATTTTTATTTCTTATTTTGAACAGGGTCTCACTAAGTTGTGATCCTCATGCCTCAACTTTCCAAATAACTGCAATTACAGATACATGCCACTGTTCCTATATTCTTTTTTTTTTTTTTAAAGATTTATTTTATTTTCTCGTTTCCAAACTTTTTGTTTATTAACTTACTTTTATGGCCAGCTCAGCCTGCCCTCAGGGCAGGGCTGGAGCAGCATGTGGTGCCAGGGATCGAACCGAGGTCCCTGAAGCCGCCCAAACTTTCCCAAGCAGGGACTTTAGACCACTGAGCCATCTGGCCAGGCCCCCACTGTTCCTATATTCAAGCTTCTTAAGTTCCTGCAACAAGCCATGGCTATTCATTATTCACCCCTATTTTGTAGAAGAGGAAAGTACCTTTCATATGCTAGGAAGGAGCTGGAATTTGAATTCAAGTTTGCCTACCTCAGGAGTTCTCAACTAGGGTTGATTTTGGCTCCTTAAGGACATTTAGTAATGTCTGGATATACTTTGAGTTGTCACAACTAAGAGTTGTCATTAATATCTGGGGTAGAGACCAGGGATGGTATTAAAATTTCTGTTGTACACAGCCCTTCAGGCACATACCAAGAAGTTATCTGGGGATATAGCTCAGTAGCACAGGTGCCTGCCTAACAAATGCAAGGTCCTGAGTTCAATCCTCAGTACAAAAAAAGAAAAAGAAACAAAGTATGTCATTAGTACTGAGGTTGAGGTTGAGAAATCCCAGTCATAGCCTGTGCTTTTGACCTGGAGGGTGTGAGAAAAGGGTAGAGAGCAGAACAAAATGTAAAAGGGTCACCCCAAGGAAAGGGGATGGAGTTGCTAAGTAAGGATAACAGAGAATGGGGCAGCTGGTGAGATTTCTTTCTTCCAAGCTTGGCCAGAGCCCTGCTCAGTTTCTCCTGACCTTGCCAAGTCAGTCCTGAGACTTCACACCAAACTTGTCCTGGAGTGACCCTGACTCCCAGCTCAGGGTTAGGGCAGAACATTTCACCTGTAGCCCCATGGCAGCTCCACATCAATACCCTCAATGGGGGGAGCAGAGTGTACCACTGAAAGTAAAAGAATAGAGCAGCCAGGGAACCAGGTGACACCCCAGAAATTAGAAGGGGAGTGAAGAGAGAGTCTTTACTCTCAGAGAGTCTCTTGAGTAGGTCCCTTCTGGGACAAAATAGTGCAACCCGAGTAATGGGCAATTGGCCTGGGAAGCAGGGTTCTGACCCCACAGCTTGCTTTCCACAGCCTTTGGTTTCCCCTAGGTTTGGGCCTCCGTGTCCTCAGGCTGTCCCCAGTAGCCTACTAGAGCACCCACACAACCACCCAGCATTCAAGGAATCCCAATAGTGGCCTCCCACTGGACCATGAGAGCAGGTCTGAGTTGACTGTGCTAACAGGAAATGCCTCACATTCCAAGCTCAGAACCCGAAGAACTATCTCAGAAGGGGAGTGCTGGAATGATGGGGGAAAGATCACATAATTATGTACCCCTTATTTGGGGTTCCAGTTCCTTTCCTAACTATCCATTGTGGGTGGAAGAGGGGACTAGGAGGAGGATGTGGTAACAGCTGATTTGTCCCCTGAGGTCACACTTTCCAACAATCAGCTGTTACTGGGGCGGAAAGCAGGAAGTCTCCTTAAAGGCACAATGTTCTGAACACAGAACTCTGGAGTTGCAAGGAACCATGGCAATCACCTGATGGAATCTGTATTTAGCGCTGAAGCAACTATCCCACCAAGATCACCTCTAGGATTCAGTTACTCTCCCCCTCAATATATAGCTTAGCTTATGGAAAAGATGTAATTCCTATCCACGTATTCATGCTTGGTGATCGCGGTGAGATGGACAAGTGATAGAGCGCACTGGGTCTCAGGCTTGCCCCTTTAAATAAGCAATTCGGCAGCTTTTGCCAAGTCATTGGGTTCATTTCAGTTTTGCCCATCCCCCGCCCTCTATACTTTCATTGGCCCCTGGGGAAGGAACAGCTTCCTCATTGGTCCCCACCTTGAAAATCTCTTCCCTAAGTAGGCCTGAGTCAGTGAAGAGCTTTGGAGGGCGGGACAGAACGGGGACTAATCAAAGATTGCAGTTTCCGGCCAGTATCACTTGGGCACGGCCTTTCCCCTAATTTCTTTGTTTTTTCTTTTTTTCCTTTCCCATTCCCTAATGTCTGACCAAAAGCCTTCCCAGGAAAAAGTTCTTTGAGAGATTCTAGGGCTCTTCCGCGGCCGGGACAAGATATTTACAAGAAAAGGCTCCTCTGGTTAGAAAGGGCTCCCAGGAGGGGTGGACTAGATACCTCCAGCTGGGGCTGGCGAGGTAAGCAATCTTCTCTCCTCCAAAAGCCCTCGAGAGTTCTACGAAAGAGTCTCTATTGCCCCGGAGACTGATTTCAATCTTCAGTTCTGCGCACTCTTGCTGCTTCGCCTGCTCCACCTTCTTTTAAAGAGCTATAACCTCCTGCAGAGGCCTGAAAATCGTTTTTGGGGATTTTTAAAAGAAGCACTCATAGTGCTAAAAGGAAGTGCTGTAACCCTTTAAGGACTTCCCTGGGATGGATTCAGCAGTGAGTTTAAAAATGCCAACTCACAGAGTGCGTTGCATTCTGGGAGTGAGAATGTCAAGCCGAGAACTACCTATACCAGTATGCACTGCAAACACACACTCCTTTTACTTCCTTCTGTTCTTTCCACTCTGGTTTGACGTAGCGCTCTTCTAACCAAGTCCCTCAGGCGAAGGCTGAGCCACGCCTTTTCATCTATTGGCAAGTTCTCGAGTTGGTGGGCGTGGCTTAGCGCAACTCCGCTAGTCAAAGGGGTGGCTTCCTTGCCAATCTAGCCAAGATGACTGGGGAGGCGGGATTAGAGAGCAGTGCGGGCGCCCCGAGTGGGTGTGGTCACGTTACCCAGCAGTGGGCGGTGATTGGCCCTGGGCGGTGCGAGCTCAGCTTGTGCGTCACGACGCCGCCAGCTGATCGGAGACTGGAGCCGGTGTGTGCTGGGCGCTGGGAAGAGACAGCTACGCCGGCCGTGGGGAGCGGACGCAGGTTTGCTCCTCTACCTCAGCAGCCCCCACACCCAGCACCAGGTGGGTGTGATCAGGGGACCCGGTCACACAGAGGAGAATGTAACGGGGTAATGGTGGAAAGTAGGGTCTTGGCGGCCACACCCTGCCCTTCCGGGGGAGGGAGAGGGGGCGGCGGGGCAGGGGCACTCGGAGGAGAGGCCCCTGGACTGGCTGTAGTTGTATTGTCAGGAGGTTTAAAGAAAAAGTCCGAGACTTTTGGTGGAAGGTCTGACCGAATAGTTGAGAGGAATGGAGGCCAGAGGGTCGGGGGCGGCTAACCCTGGCGCCCTCTGGTCCGGGAATGCGGGAGCCCGTGTTCGAGAGGTTGGAGAGGACCTAGACAGGCAAGTAGCGGAGAGGTGCTTTCGTCTACCAGTGTTCAACGGGTCAGGGCTAGTTCAGTTCCCTGGCAGGGAAGGGGTCGCTTGGCCAGCCCCTCCTCTTGTTCCCTTCGGGGATGTTATGTAAGGGGGGAAGGGAAGGGAGTAGGGGGCGGCAGTGCGGGTGCCTTATGCAACTCAGAGGTTAGGGTTTCATCGCGGTCGGGCGGGGGGGGGGCGGCGAGGGGGGAGGAAACAGACCGGAGGAGGGCCTGGAAACTCTTACTCCCCCCAACCCCCAGCCTAACTGGGCGACTTGGGCGGAGAGAAGGTCACCTTTGCACCTCCCCTCAGCCTGTCCGGTCCTGAGGCCCCTAGCCCAAGCCAGGGCCCAACCGCCTGGGAAGCCGGCTGGTTGGGTGGGGCGCTGAGTTAGTCATCACTGGGCTCCCTCTCTCCCCACCTCCTGGCCAACTCTTGGCCCCTCCCCATGGCCTCAGCTAGGCTATCACCCCCACCTCCCTCTGGCCCTAGTTCCTGCCTTCAACTCATCTGGCCTGTATCCTGGCTGTCATACTGGGCTAGAAGCTGTCAGGGTGCCAGAGGGTTGATGGAGCAGCTGGTCAGAGGGTCAGTGCCCTGGGCTCACCCCCCCCTGCAGCCAAGGGCACCTGCTTGGCACAAACTCTCAGCGGCCGCCAAATCCTGTGAACTGAATGGAGTCATCTCAGACCGAGGGGAGTTGGACAGAGTTGGACTGTCACATAGGAAAGGGATGAGACAGACACTACAAAGTTCATGCCTCCCAAAAGGCTTTCAGATAGGGCTGAAAACCCCTACCCCCACTCTAATCTCCCTACTCTCTGTATGTAAAAAATTTCAAGGCAAAATCGCCTTGGACCCCTGAAATCTAGCAGGGGCCATGCTTTTGGTCTGAATGTCATGGTCAACCCTCCCCAGCAGGCCCTTTAGCCTGCCACACCCCCAGCCCCCTCCCCGGGCCTTGCTGCAGGGCCCGGCTTTTCCTGCTGATTCATGCGTTGGAACTGTGGGGGCGGGGCTTGGAACTTGGAACAAAGTTCAGACATGGAGGGGCCGGCAGACAGCCTGGAATTCATACCAGATGTACCCGGAATGTGCAAGCGGAATGCCTGGCATCTGAGAGTCCTGAGGAAGCTGCCCAGCCACCCTGCCCTTACCTCCCTCCCTGCCAGCCTTAGGTTTGCTCTCCTTTCGGTCAGAGTCCTGAATCTCTCCTGAACTTCCAAACTCTAAACCACCTCCCCTCCACTCCAAGCTGTTCCTCAATGTAGCACACACACACACACACACACACACACACACACACACACACCCCATTCTTTTTCCAGCTGAATTCCCTGTGAACAAGTCATTTGGGCTGATAACTAAACTCATTTCTGAAACTGAGGTCCAACTTTTCACCTAATAGTTATTGATGGAGTGTGTCCAGGATCTTGGGGCCCTGCCCTCTTCTAATGTGGTAGTATCCAATGTGTTAGGAAGGGTTTTTGTAGTTTCCATATGTAAAGAGGGGTAAAGGGAAGTTAACAGCTGCCTTTTGCTTGTCATTGAGCTCCTTCAGTTGCCCAGCTAAGCAAGAACTCTTCATTAAAAGGTTGAAAGTCTTGCCGGGCGTGGTGGCTCACGCCTGTAATCCCAGCACTCGGGAGGCTGAGGCAGGAGGATTGGTGCAAGTTCGAGACCAGCCTGGGCTATGAAAGTGAGCTCAAGGCCAGCCTGAACTGCATAGCGAGACCCTGTCTCAAAAAAAAAAAAAAAAAAAAATTAAAATAAGAAAAGTTGAAAGTCTTTACAGAGCATTGACAGCCCTATTTAGATCTTCCCCATTTTTTCCCTCTTCCTTTTAGGAGCCTGTGCCTCCCATGTCCTCACCTGGCTGAGCCGCAGTAGTTCTTCAGTGGCAAGCTTTATGTCCTGACCCAGCTAAAGCTGCCAGTTGAAGAACTGTTGCCCTCTGCCCCTGGCTTCGAGGAGGAAGAGAAGGAAGAAGAGCTGCTTTCTCTATCATCTGAAGGTGACAGAACTGGGGCTGGGAGTGTCTGAAAGCAGAGGTGATGAGAGCTTTTGAGAAAGGGAACTAACTCAGCTCAATTGAAAAACTTTCACCCACATTGGTCCAGCAAGAGAGCAGTTTTAGACTAGAGACACTTGGCTGAATTAAAGAAAAGGTAGCTCAGAGTGCTCACTTCGGCAGCACATATACTAAAATTGAAAAGGTAGTTCAGAGTACCCAAGTCAGTCTTTGTGTGCCAATCTGAAAAGAACAATAAAAGGAAAGTCTGTCAGGCTAACCTAGTCTGTCAGGTTATCCTGTTACCTAGATTTCCTCTTTGACCTTCTGTATTTCCAGTTTTCCTCTACAAACCATTCTAGGTGAGCTCCAGAAATGGATTTAGTGTTCAGGGGAAGGGTAACACTAAAACTCCAGTCTGAATAGTCATCTTTTACTTTTTTCCTTCCCTATATTTTCTTAGACTGAAGATAATTCTAGATTTAGGGGTACTTATCCATAGGGAACATTTCCACATCTCTAATTATCCACCTGAGGAATGGGGAATCCCACAGATGAGTGTATATGAGCGAATCAGAAGTCTACCCATGCTGACTCAGAGCCAGGCTTTCTTTCCCTTGTGAGTGGGAATAGTACAGCTTTTGACATAAATTGTTGGAGCTAGAGGACAGATGGAAGGAGGGACTAGGATTAGACAAGTGCAAGAGGCCAGTAGGATCCAGGTTTGTGGGGCCTACCTGTTCTTCTAGTACTCAAGAAGCTGAGGCAAGGAGGATCCTATGAGAAGGACAGCTTGGGCTACAAAGTGAGCTCAAGGTCAGCAGTCCGAACTGCACATAAGATCCTATCTCAATCAATCAATATTTTAAAAGGCTAGTAGTAAAAGCTCAGTCTCAAGAGTGACTTCCTACTAGATAATGGTAG
Organism: Myocastor coypus; assembly: GCA_004027025.1. Taxonomy (NCBI): domain Eukaryota; kingdom Metazoa; phylum Chordata; class Mammalia; order Rodentia; family Myocastoridae; genus Myocastor; species Myocastor coypus. The sequence goes on along the minus strand of PVJA010042876.1, from coordinate 10,486 downwards.
CCTAAGGTTTTTGCTGCCCAAAGTAGAACTCTGGTAGAGTTCTGGCTGCCACTGCTGTTTTTTCTCTTATTTTGCTTTCCAGGGGAGTGTGTGAGACTCAGCTCAGGCCTGTGCAGGCAGGAAATTCTCCCTTTCAATAACCAAGGGAGTTGTATTGTGCACTGTGGACTCTTTGAACACTAGACAGTATAAACCATCTCCAACTTCTCATTCATGCTTGACCTGGTATGTTTCTCTTGGCCTAGATGTGCAGGGAACTCTATCCTAGTCTCCATTTATGACAAACTAGAAAACATACGTACATATATACACATACATAGTGAAAGTAGACCATTTACCCTAGCCTTCCTGCAACCTGAGCTGAGGGGTAGGATGTGTGTGGACTGTGGGAGACAGAGGTGGGTAGATGGAGTCTACCCGGAGGTTGAAACAAAGATTGCTCCATCCTTGGACATTGCCTCCATCCTTTCTTCCCCTCATCGCTTCACTGGCTACAGTGTCCATCTCCAGCCCTGAATATGTGGCTCTGCTATCTTCACCCTTCATGGAGCAGAGATGAGGAAGGCAGCCTGGCAGCACAGGGGCAAGCAGAAGACTAGTAAAGGACCAGGCCTGGAGAGCACAGAGCTCCCTCTGAGTATGCAGCAGGGGGGTCCATAATGGCCAGGAGCACCCCAGGAGGAGGGAGAATGGCCAGCCCTGACCAAGGACAAGCTTCCAGTGATCTGCTGCTTCACACACCATTGCTCACCAGTCCTGCCTCCCTTGGGAATGTGAGATCGGAGTGAAGTGTCCAACAGCTTTCACCCTCCTTCCTCCACCTCTTCCCTACCTACTCTGTAATTTTTATATGAATAACCTCAAAGAGCATGAGCCAGATGTGAAAGGATATGCACAGGAAATTCATTTTAAAAATTCAAATGTATAAAACTGTTAAACCATATTCTTTGTTAGTAATTAAAAGAAGGCAAATATCAGTGATGTCTCCCTTAGCCACTTGTAACAGAAGTAAGAATCGCATTGATGAAAGAGCACTGCCATACAGTGCATATGGAAATATAAATTGGTATGCCCTTCCTGGATGGAAGCTCAGTGACAGGTATTAAACGCCCCAAGAGGTTTCATATCCTTTGACCTAGTCTGGGAGTTTTATCCTAAAAAAATAATTCAGAATTTAGTTATAAATGTTTATCCCAGGATTGCAATAGAGAAAAATGGAAAACAACTGTTTGACTGGGAATTCATTTCTCTTTTGCTGTAATGAAAATTTGCAATAGGGGATTGCTTAAGTAAATTATTGTATAGCTAGCCAGATGGTGGAGTACTGCACAGCCATAGAGAAGATAAAAGAAAATTGCTCTTTGAATATTAAGAAGGCTATAAAAATAGTTTATATTATGTGATCTAATTTTGTGTGTGTGTGTAATGTCTAGTTTTTAAGCAAAAGTTACTTTAAGGACCACGCATATAGCTCAGCAGCAGCAGTGTCCGCCTGGCAAGCATGAAGTCCTGAGTTCAATTCCTGTTACAAAGAAAAAAGACATTTTAAAAATATGACTGTATTCTTGTGTGTGTGTATACATATATATATATATATATATATATATATATATATAGAGAGAGAGAGAGAGAGAGAGAGAGAATGGATTTTTTTTTGTCCTTTTGAGACAAGGTCTCACTGTGCAGTTCAGGCTGGCCTTGAGCTCACTTTTGTAGCACAGGCTGGTTTCGAACTCACACCGATCCTCCTGCCTCAGCCTCCCGAGTGCTGGGATTACAGATGTGTGCCACCATGCCCAGCTGAAAGAATAGATTTTATTTTTAAACTTTATTTATGTTATGACTGGCTCAGCCTGCCCTGGGGGTGGGGCTGGCGCAGCATGTGGTGCTGGGGATTGAACTTTAGTCCCTGCAGTTGCCTAAGCAGGTGCTTTAGACTGCTGAGCTATCTCACCAGCCCCAACATGGAGAATAGATTTAAAATAAACTGTGGATGTAATAAAAATGTCATTATGGTTACCTGTGAATGTGAAATGAGATAATTGTAATTTCCTGCTTTAGTTTTTCTGTAATTTCCAAATTTTCTACATTGATTGTATATTGGTCTTATATAATAAATAAAATGTATAAGATCAGTGTAATTTTTGTAAGCCTTTGGGTAAGTGAGTGTAGAAGGGAAGATGCACCTAACCTTTGGTGAGAATGTTTGGTTGGGATGCTAACCAGAATGTCACATTTTCGGTTTGGTTTGATTTGGTCCTCTAGATGAAATAGTGTCTCATTCTAAGCAAGTGCTCTACCACTGAGCTATCTCCCCCGCCCTGTGAACTTCATTCTCTCACTCGCTGCCCCCTTTAAAAAAAAAAAAGCATTTATTGTGACTAATCCTCGAAATGCTCAAGATGAACTGGATGTTGCAACAGCTGCTCTCTTGGGTTTAGGTGTTCCTTCCCAGAACCCACAGCCTAAATCTGTGGCACACAATTTTTAGGTGTCCCACTCACCCAGTCCCAGGGGTATTTCATCTTTCAGCCTTGGCACTCCAGTTATACTTCACCTTGTGCTTGGCAGAATAGCCACATTTGCTATACATAGGTTTCTGAAGGAGGTAGGCCATAGAGCCACAGGGATGTCACTGTGTGTTGCTTAATACTGTATTTTGCAAACTGACATTCCCTTCATCATCTTGCTTCTGCTGCCAAGACTAAAGAGCTGTGAACTTCATTAGAAGTAGCCAGAATCCATTTTCAATATGCAGGAAGCAGCTCTATGACTTGCTGGTTGTCAGCCAACTAGAGTTGTGGAGTGGAATAAGAAGGAAGGAAAAAAGTAAAAACCTGTCATTCTTTGGGGGTTGAGGGATTGGGGAGGATTTTCCTCTCCAAAGCTGAAGAGTTCTAGAATTCCAATAGTCCAGCTGCTGAAAACAGCACAGTCTTTATTCTCTCTTCCAACTCTGCCCCAAACTGGGAGTGACCTTGTGTTACTCCTTGCCTTCACCTTGGAGGAGTATTTGTTGCACCCAACAGGTACAAAACCCAGAGAAAGGGAGTACTTTTTCTTTTTTTTTTTTTTTTTTTGGTGGGACCGGGGTTCAAACTCACGACCTTGCACTTGCCCAGCAGGCACTTGTGCCTCGGAGCCATCTCCCCAGCTCCCAAAGGGAGTACTTTTTCAAGACTGGTAAGTGACATCTCTTTCTCTTCCCCTTCTTATTAAAGGTGATCTGTTGGGTGGAGGGTAAAGAGAGGGATATCTCCTAGGGGTTGCTTCTCCAAAGTGGGAACTGCTATTCCTTCTTGGAGGTGTTAAGTAGGGGAGCAGGAGTCCTATAATTACAGGCTTGGTGGGATGTGTCAATGGCATGGAAACCTTGGAACAGAGAAGACCTGTCCAAAAGGGGAGGCACCTGTGCAACCGATAGTGAGTGAAAGGCCAGGCACTGAGGTGGCTGGGCTCAGGCCAGTGGGGTGAGTTGCACTTGCTTCTACCTCCAGGGCTGTGAGGGCGAGTGGTGAGAGATAACCAATAGGTGAGAGATGAAGCCGGGGAGAGAAGGTGAAAGTTAGTGGGGCGGGGCTCCAGAAGTATCAGATGAGATTAGCAATTCGAAGGGGTTTAGGGCACACAGCTCCAGAGAAAAATCCTTACTGACTTCCCAGAAGGAAGCCTTGAGTTGCAAGGCTTGGTGGTGACCAGGAGCGCCCAGACAGCAGCCCCTAGTAGGAACGGGACGCGGTGGGTTGTAGTGGCTCCATGGGCGGTGGCCCCACGGCTGCACCAATCCAATCGCTGCCCAGCTGAGTGGTGGGGGCGTGGACAAGCCCCAAGGGAATAACAGCAGATTCCGAGGGCCAGTAAGGCTGGGAAGCCCAGGGGTTCAGCCCCGCCTGCAAAGCAGATTCCCCAACCCGTGCGGGGTGTTGGCTCAGGGCTCAGGCCCGAAAAGACGGACCAGGACCTCGCTGGATCACCAGGCCATGGCGCCCACGGAGCTCCTGGCAACCGGCGCCTCCTTCGCCGCGTTCCGGGGTCTGCACTGGGGGCTGAAGCAGCTGCCCACGCCAGGATCTACCACTCAGGACCGCTGGAAGTGGCGGAACCAATGTGTCTCCCTGATGCACAGCCTGCTCACCGGCGCCGGGTCGCTGCTGGGGTGCGGAGCTGGCGGGTTGGACAGACGTGGGCGGGTGTGAGGATGAGGGGGTTGGAAGGCTGAAGTTAGAAGACCTGACCGGAACTGCAGAGACCTTCAGAGTCTGACCCTGGAGTGCCGTGTGACTGTGGGAGGACATCCACACCACAGAGAGGGTCAGGGTTATACAGAGACTGACCCTGAGTCCCTTATCTTCCCCAGGCTGTCGCTGTATCCTCAGATGGCCTCAGACCCAGTTCATGGCCACCCATTTTGGGCCCTGGTCCTGGTGGCAGTGTCTGTGGGTAAGTCTGCAGGGAAGGTTGTGTCAGTGAGGGCAACTTTGAATTCAGAATGCCAGGACCCCTTTCCCCACTTCTACAGGAATTAAATATTTCTGTCATTTTCCTGAAACAACTAAAACACTGGGGAAAACAAGCCTGAAGCTACTAGCCTGGCTGTGCACCAGCTCTGGGAAGCCTGACCTCCCTTCCCTGTGTCCATAGGCTATTTCCTGGCTGATGGAACTGACCTGTTGTGGAACCAAACCTTGGGCCAGACTTGGGAACTTCTCTGTCATCATCTGGTGGTGAGAATCTGAAAAGAAAGGCCAAGAAAGAGAGGCTTGCCCAGCCTGAAGTCCCCAACTTCTTTTTAGTTTTCTTGTTTGTTTGTTTGTTTGATTAAGGCGGGGTCTCACAAATGTAATTTAGGCTGGTCTTGATCATGCTACATAGCCCCAGCTAGCCTTGAAGTCAGCAATCCGCCTACCCCAGCTTCCTGAGTGGTCAGAGCACGGACATGCACCTCCATGCCAGCTGTGCAGTTTTCAGTCCTCTTACCTTCCACAGAGTCTCTGACTCTTGGTGCCTGATCCTTCTAATCTTAGGCTGAATGAAGGGGAGCAACAGACTGCTGGGCACCCTTAAGAGTCTGGGCAGGGGCTTGGCTCCCTACAAGGGTCCAGCTGATAGCCAATCACAGAAATATTAAATATGGAACTTTGCTGAGAGAAGCAGAAGCCCTGGTATAGGATGTGGGGATGGAGCACGAAACCCAGGAACAGAAGTTGAGAAATACAATGCAGATGTGCAGCCCCAGTGTTGCCAGACATGAATGCAAAGCCAAGAAACCTAGAGTTGAGAACCCCTGGGCCAAGGTAACAGTTAAGTTGAGTATGGTAGCACAGGCCTGTAATCCCAGCACTTGAGGCAGGACAATGCCAAGTTCCAGGCCAGTGGGGACTACGTAGAAGGCCAGCCAGGATTATATAGTGAGGTCCTATCTGAAACAAAATGAAACAAAAAGTTGACATAAAGTTCAGGTTTTGGCCCTACAAAATTCTAAAGAACCCTTTAAATAAAGACTGAGAAATTGGTGCATGACAGGTACAAGTCAGGGAAGGTCTTCTGACTTTGACCCCTGTCTCTAGGTGGTGTGCTGCTTCAGTTTTGTTGTTCTGTCTGGACACTACGTGGGCTTCTCTGTGGTATGTCTGCTGGTGGAAGTGAACTCCATCTGCTTGCACCTGAGGACCCTACTGCTGACTTCTCGCCAGGTGCCCTCCATGGCCTTCAGTATGACCAGCTTGCTCACGCTGACCACTCTGGTCCTCTTCCGTCTGGTACCACTGGGATACATGAGTCTCTGGATGTTCCAACAGTATCGCCAGATACCTCTTGCTCTGAAAATTCTTGGTGGAACTGGGCTGTTCACTGTGACTACCATTTCTATCAAAATAGGTCTCCAAATTCTGGTCAGTGATGTTCTTCAGCCCTGGCCCCATCCATCTGTCCTTAAACAGGAGGACAGCAAGGGGACTAGGACATGTTGTGATGAGCCTCTTACAAGGGATGGTTCCACTCTGAACTTCAAAAACTAGAGAGAAGTGGAAAACTCATCTTATGCCAGCCTTTTTTTTTTTTTTTTTCCAGAACCAGGGATTGAACTCAGGCCCTTATGCTTGTGTCAGCACTTAATCTACTGAGCTATCTCCTCCGCCCCTGACAATGTTCCAGGTTTTGCTGTTGTTGGGTTTTTTTTTTTTTTTTTGCAGAATTGGGGTTCAAACTCACAACCTTGTACTTGCCAGACAGGCTCTTGTGCCATGGACCTGTCTCCCCAGCCCCCTACCAGCCTTATGGAGTAGACTAGAAGATAGTGGTTTTCACTATCCAGTCTCTCATGTGGTGAATGGCTGGACTGGATCTCAGATGCCCTCCTCCTACCCTCCTTTTTTTTTTCTACCTTCATCTTAGAGGCTAAGAAGACATGCTGACATTGGTGGCTGGGTGGAAAGCTAGATTACTGTTCACTAAAGTCTGTCACCATATGACCAACTTTTCCAGAAAAAGAACCTGAAAGATCTAGCCAGAGCTCTCAACATAGGGTAGCAGGGGGTGTAAAGCTGGAAGAATCTGGCAGTGACAACAGAAACCCTTTGCTCCAGCATGAGGACAGATGAGGATACGAGAGATGTGCCATGGAGAAGACAGGGTCAGAAGGGAAAAGAGACCCCATTGAGGACCAAATGTTGGCAGTGGAGAGGAGAGCATAAGAGATATGACCTGGCTGTCATCCCAGCACTTGAGAGGCTGAAGCAGGAGGATAGATGTGAGTTTGAGACCAGCCTGGGCTACAAAAGTGAGCTCAAGGCCAGTCTGAACTGTGAGACCCTGTCTCAAAAAGACACACACAAAAAAATCTGGGTGAAGCCGGGCATGGTGGCACATGCCTATATCCCAGCATGTGGGAGGCTGAGGCAGGAGGATCAGTTTGAATTTGAGACCAGCCTGGGCTACAAAAGTGAGCCCAAGGCCAGCCTGAACTGTCTAGTGAAACCCTGTCTCAAAAAGACAAAAAAAAAAAAAAATTGAGGGTGGACCTGTGGGGAGTTGTGTGAGTTCTCCATTTCCAGTCCATAGAAACTGAGATGCAAAGTGGGGGAAATAACAGACATGAAGGAAATGCTGTTGTCATAGTAGATAAACACAGGCAGAAGGCAAGAACAGAGGATTTCAATATTGTGAGACCCAAACTTGAGAGGCAAAGGTATAGGAAATAGAGGAGCAAAGTAGATTTTCTCTTCGTTGACACTGGATCACACTGTGTTCCCCAAGCTGGCTGGGAACTCCCTGGCTCCAGGGGTTCCTCCTGCTTCAGCCTTGTGAGGAACTGGGAATACAGATGCTTGCCAAGTACAATTCTGTTAGACAGCTTATCCTTAATAGAAGCATCTTCAAAACTAATTTTCCATCTTTTCATGTATGTGTGGGGTGACAGAGATTGAATCCATGGGCGCCATTGAACTATACTCCAGCCTTTTTTATCTTAAATTCTGCTAGTGTCAGGCCAGGGATATAGCTCAGTGGAATATAACACCTGCCTGGCATGAGCAAGGTCCTGAGTTTGACTCCTGGTACAAAAAATATTTGTTAGCCAGGCGTGGTGGCGCACGCCTGTAATCCCAGCACTCGGGAGGCTGAGGCAGGAGGATCGATCAGTGGGAGTTCGAGACCAACCTGGGCTACAAAAGTGAGCTCAAGGCCAGCCTCAACTGCATAGCGAGACCCTGTCTCAAAAAAGACAAAAAAAAATTTGTTAGTGTCTCACTAAATTGTCAAAGCTAGTCTCTAATTTGTTATCCTCCTGCCTCAGCCTCCTGAGTAGCTGAAACTACAAGTAAGCACCTCCATGCCCAGCTTGATATCTTAACTGAATACCTTGATTGACAAAGGTGGTGTCTCTCTTGAGTTTTCAAAGAAGTCGGGTAAACAACATGTGAAGACTCTGTTCCCTGAATATGGAGGGCCATCCCTAATTATACTAAATGAAGTACATTCTTATTTTGTTTTGATATAAGGTCTCAGTAGGCTGTTCAGACTTGTAGTGGTCCTCCTGTCTCAGTCTCCCCATCCCTGGGATTATATGTATATGCCACCATACCCAGTTTCAGGGCTGATATGGTGTGCCTTGGGTTCTGGGGCCAGCATAGCATATCATACTGGGGATTGAACCAGGTCCTTATGCTTGCGCGACAGGTGCTTAAGCCACCACACTATCTCCTTAGTCCCAAGTTAGGTACTTTGTCACTGTTATAAATTCATGGTGACATGAGTACCTCTCTTGGTACTACTTGATAGTATCTATGAGAAATGACTAAGGAGTTGGCCCCTGGGAAAATGAAGCTTTTTTAGGGGAGCACCTAGTAAAATGCATACAGGAAGGGTAAATTAGGAGGACACAAATGGACTCCTGAAGGCTTTGTGATCAGACAAATCTCTATCATTCTTACCCAGTGAGAGTTCAGGAAGGTGGTAGATTGTGATTAGTTATGTAAGTAGGAATAGTGTCAACTGGAGAATGGGTATGAACCCAAGAATGGTCAGTAGGGCCCTCCTTGATTTTTTTTTAATAGCAGAAATCGAACTCAGGACCTTGTGCTTGCTAGGCAGGCACCTGTACCTTGTACCACTGAGCTATAGTCCCAGACTTGGGCCCCTCAATAGGGGGACTTAAAATGCACACTGGGCTGAAGGTGTAGCAGAGCAGTAGAACATGTCCTATTGTCCCAGACAGGGATCTGGGTTTAACCTGCAGCAACACCAAACAAACAAATGAATTAAAAACCAGGTTGGTAGAAGCTATGTTTGGTACAACTCTGGTCACCAGGGTAGTACGTGTCAGACCCTACGTGGCCCAGCAAAGTGGTCTGCAAGGCTGACCCCATAGCTACCAAGCTACTTGCTGCTGAATTCTTCACTTTCCAGCAGAGGGGCTTTCCTAGAGAGGGAACATTGATCTTTTATCTTCTCAGAACACTGTCCTTACTGTAAATTAATAAATTGGTATGCATTTAAATAGTTGTGTCAGTCCTTTTGTGAATGTGGTTGCTTTGAGTTACTTGTCTTGTCTCAAATGGTGTCCTGCTTGGTCATGGTGGAATCCCAGTACTCAGGAGGCTGAGGCAAGAAGATTGTCATGTGTTTGAGGCCAGCCTGGACTACAGAGTGAGATCCTATCTTTTTTTAATATTTTATTTTATTTTTTTATTTTTTATTTATTTATTTTTTTTTTTGAGGCAGGGTCTCGCTATGCAGTTCAGGCTAGCCTTGAGCTCACTTTTGTAGCCCAGGCTGGTCTCGAACTCGCACCGATCCTCCTGCCTCAGCCTCCCGAGTGCTGGGATTATAGGCGTGCGCCACCACGCCCGGCTTTTTTTTTTTAATATTTTATTAAACTTTATGTATTTATTTGTGTGATGGCTGACTCAGCCTGCCCTGGGGGCGGGGGCGGGGGCTGGCGCAGCATGTGGTGCCAGGGATCGAACCACGGTCCCTGTGGTTGCCTAAGCTTGGCTAAGCAGTGCTTTAGACCACAGGGCCATCTCACTAGCCCCATGAGACCCTATCTTGGAACAACAATAGCAACAAAATCAGTTGGTATCCTGATGTGTAATACAATGCTGGGCTGTGGAGGTTTTGCCATGAGAAGGTTTCCTCTTGGTACTGGTTCTTTGACTTACAAAGTTCTACAGTTGTTCTAAAGGCTTGGAGATAGCTCAGCAGTCTAAGCACCTGCCTGGCAAGCACAGGGACCCGAGTGTATCACCGGTATTACATGCCATGCCAACCGGCCAGAAACCGAGTATGGTGACACACGCCTGTAATGCCAGCATGGGAAGGCTGGGACAGGAGGATCACTATGAGTCTGAATTGCGTAGTGAGACCCTGCACCAAATAAAAAATAAATAAAGTGAAGATCCTTTACTATCAAAAAGCAAACCAAGAGTTTGATTTCTGGCATGGGAATAAAAAAAAAGCAAATAAGATGTATTGAGTAGCATGGACTTCGACCAAGAAAATGGATTGAGGTTTAAGGCAGGGAAGGGGAATAGGAAGAAAGAAGCAGCAAGAGCGTCGTCAGGGGTGGAATCCCAGCACGTGGGAGGCTGAGGCAGGAGGACTTCAAGGCCAGCCTGGGATAGAAAATGAGTTGAAGGCCAGCTTGAACTGCATAGCAAGACCCTGTCTTAAAGAGACCAAAAAAGGGGCCAGAGAGATAGCCCAGTAGAATAAGCACTTGCCTGGAAAGCACAAGGTCTCAGTGGTTCTCAACCTTTCTAATGCCTTGACCCTGCAATACAGTTCCTCATGTTGCGGTGACCCCAAACCAAATAATAATTTTGGTGTCTACTTCGAAACTGTAATTTTGCTACAGTTATGAATTGGAATGGCTTTAGGCAACCCCTGTGTTTTGGTTGTTCGACCCCCGCCTGGGTCACGACCCACAAGTTTTTTTTTTTTTTTTTTTTTTTTTTTTTTTTTTTTTTTTTTTTTTTTTTTTTTTTTT
>PVJA010042875.1:0-17091 GCA_004027025.1 Myocastor coypus | reverse complement strand
TATATATACTTGGTACAGAGTCAGCTTGGACTCTAGGTAGTCTCCTGGCCCAGCCTTCCCAGCTCTGGGATTAAAGGCATGTGTCACTACAATCTGGACTCTGTGGTGCTGGGAATTGAACCCATGTCCACGTGCTTGCCTAAGCGGGCCCTAGACTGTGCTTTCCTTATCCAGCCTGAATGGCTGGCCTGATCTCTCTGGAAACACTTGAGATACATCAGCTAACAATGGAAACGGGAGGTATGGCTGGAAGCCCAGGCTTCTGGAAGATTAGCAGCTGTGTTACCATGCACAGGACCTAAGCTGAAATCCTAACCCTGAGGTCAAGGTCGGGCACTAGGCTGACTGGGCCTTGGAGCTGGTAGGGCAGCACAGAGGGAAGGCCTAGCCCAGCCACCTTTTCTCTTGTTTCCAGTTAGAGCTTGCTGTCCCCTGCTGCCTCCCCTTTTTGTCCTCCTTGGCTGAGGACTGCCGTGTAACCATGCAAATGCGAACAGAAGCAGCAGAGCTCAGGGCTCCCTCCCGTATCCGACCTGCACTGAAAATAATGATGACTCCCTTTTTCAGGAAGGAGAAAGAGGACAGAACAAGGAAAAAGAGAGGACTCCATGTGGTGTGAGACTACGGAGCTGGAGGCTTTAGAAACCTGAGAAGTAGTGCAAAGTATCAACCCTAAGTTTAATGAGACTCTTGGCAAAGTCCTGAGGTTGATCTGACCCCAAGAATGGGGTGAAATTCTCCTCGCGGTGGGGAGCTTGTGGGGGAACCGCACGGCCCTCACACACGGCAGCCAGGAAACGCAAAGCATGAAGGAGCCAAAGCCGTGGGGTCCCACAGTCCCTTCCAGAGCACAGCTCCAGGGACCTAGCTTCCTCTGCCAGGAAGAGAGCAGAGGCTTAGAATGACTCAGAACTTCTACCTTCAAGAGCTGTGTGACTCAGATGGCATGCAGCTCTCTAGGGGGTGTCAGACACATGTCCCAGGACACAGGCCTCCCTGGCCTCCAGCACTCTCACAAAGCTGTTGCTGGCGCATCCTGCATGCTTGGGTACAAAATGTCCTCCACATTGCTCCCATGTCCTCTCCGTTCCCGCAGTCCTGACCCTCACTGTCCCCAGGACAAAGCCTGTCTTCAGCTAATCTTTGGAGAACAGAGTCAGATCCCCTACATGAGATCTCTTGATAACATTTGGATGGCCAAGAATGTAACATTTGCCTAAAATTGCATGTGAAAGTCAGTAACAGAAGCCCTTGTGCTCAGCCAAAGAAAGCATTAGTTTAAAAAACAGAATTTAGAAACAGCAAATAATTTCAACTGTCAAAATCAAAATGATATATCTGACCTGCTGAACTATGAAATTATCCTCTACATTCTAATGCTCAGTGGTTGGAAAGGTCATAAATCAATAGAAGATTGTTTGTTTGTGTTCTTTTCTCGTATATAAATGCCAAAACAATTTATTTTCTTTCATAGTGAAAAAGTCTTCCACTTAGTCAAAAATGAGGCTATAATTTTGTGCACATACTGCCTTTTATAAAAAGCAATAAAATACATCAATTTACCTTTTAAATTTGTTTTGATCTTCTGTGCTATATTTTAAGTTGTAAATTCCTAATGTCATGCACACCTTGTTTTTGTGTAGTGGTACTGGGGATTGAACTCAGGATCTTGCACTTGCCAGGCAGGCACTTATTCTACTGAGCTGTCTTCCCGACCTTAGCATATGACTTATTGATCTGTTTATTGAGATAAACTTTTTCAAGTGGAAAATAGCCCTGCTAGTCATTTAGTTGCCCCAACTAATTCATCATCCCTAAGACCTTCAGCTCTAGGGGCCAAGGAGAGAGCTCAGTGGAATAAGTGCCTGCCTGGCAAGTACAGGGTCCTGAGTTCGGTCCCTGGTACCACCACCATTTGGGGGGGGGGGAGGCCCTCTGCCTAATACCTTCAGTTCTAATTCAAACTCAAATCCAATAGGTTTGAGATAGGAGGATAAGGTGTGGCCAAAACTGGCGGGGGGAGTAGGAATGACCTGATAGCTATAAGATCCAGCACACATATGCATGGTGGTTCCCAAGCCCAGCATGTAAATTTCTTGGGAGAATCACACAGGTGTTTAGTGGGGTGGCTCAGGCCTGACTTCAGTCTGAAGAGCGAGATCCCAGAGCTGCCCCTCAGGGCCCAAGTGCAGAAGTTCTCATGGATTTCCTCACATGTAAACAATATAAAAGCAAGGCAGGGGCTGGGGTGATGGTTCAGTGGCTTAAGTGCCTGCCTGGCAAGTACAAGGCCCCAAGTTTGAGCCCTGGCGCACACACACACACACACACACACACACACACAGACTAAAGAAACAAAAAGCAGCCATGAGGAGCCAGTGTCAGCGTAGCTTTCCATGGCAGCCCACACTGTGGTTCCCTGATGCAGCATCTACGCTTTCCTCTTGCCCTCTTTTTCTATTTAGTTGGCCCGAGTTCACTCTGCAGAACCAGTTTCTCTCTCAGTTTTCACTTTTACTTTCTCCAGTAATCTTTGCTTCTTTTGTTGTTGTTGTTTCTTTCATGCCATTGTTCTAGAGAAGGAGAGCCTGGAATCCAACTCCAGAATGAGAGACTAGCAACCCTCTTCCTGGTAGTATTTAGTTGGCAAGCCATTTGTTTGCTTGTTTGTTTATTTGTTTGTTTGTTTGGTACAAGGTCTCACTATGCAGCTTGAACTCCTAGTGATCCTCCTGTCCTAGCCTCCCCAGTGCTGGAATTACAGGTGTGTGCCACCATACCCAGCCTCAGTTGCCTTCTCAGTGTGCCCCAGGGGCGGGGCCGGCACCACACAATCAAACTAGGTCCCTGCATCTGCCTAAGCAGGAGCTGTAATCCGCTGAGCTATCTGGCTGGTCCAGTACATCATTTTTTATCTGAGCATTGTTCACGGTGGGGTGGGGGAACCCCCAAGAAGTCACTACTAAAGAGATGTGACAGTTGATTTACTGTGCTCACTTGAGCAAGTCATGCCCAAAGACTCTGGCTCAGCATAGCTCTGGACCTGGAATGCCCACTCTAGGGAAGCATTAGCACCAGCATGCTCTAAAGGGGACATGGGGAAGGAAGGGTTGCTTCTGTCTTCTTCAGAGGCACTCCAGTCTTCAGGTGCACCTTGGACCCGGTCTCCGGGTGGGGACCCACACAGGGCACTGTGTGGTGCCCCAGGCCTTCCCCTGAAGCCCTCAGATCCCCCACATGCAGGTATTCAAGGCCAGGAAGTTGCCTCCTCCCAGACGCCCAACCCCGAGTCTCCGCCCACCCTAATGGCCCCTCCCACCCTATTTCCTCAGTGAGCTCTATTCCCTGAGCTATGCCGAGCCAACTATCCTGGGGCAGGTGTTCCCTTCATTGGCCCAGAGAACATGGCCACGTGCAGCTGAGGTGACAACATGGCTTCCTGTAGCACCCAGGAGAGCATCACCACCTTGCAAATGGCTGGCCCCAGGGGGTGGGCGAAGTTGGGGGCGGGGAGAATCGAGCAAGAGCCTGTGAGATTCCAGGGCTGAGACATGAGGTAAATCTCAGCTGAGGCCTTCCTGGCAGGGAAGGAGCTGGCTTTGCCTGCCTCAATCTGCCTGCTGCACCACTAGTTACAAGGCCCCTGTGCCTGGCACAGGTGCACCCCTTTCTCTTACAGCCAAATCCTGCAACGTTTCTCTTCCCTAGCAGTCTGCCACACCTCCCTGATCGGTACCAATACAAACCACACACTTCTGGACTCGTGGCCCAGGTTTCATAGAGAACACTGAGTCATCCCCCAGCTCCTCACCTTCAGAGCTTTCTCTTTGTCTTTATTTTGCACTGGTGCACCATACTGCTGGGAAAGAGACCTGTACCCTCCACAGGGCTTCAGGACAGAAGCAGATAGACATTCTGCATTCTTCCGTACCTGACTCTGGGTGGCCATCATAATATATAAATTCTTACATATTTTGTGTTATAACTATTTCTCTAGTAACATGGACTGACAACAAGGACACATAACTTACAGGGTACGTGTATGATGAATCATGATAGCACTGTTTAAAATCATATTTGTGAGTTTTTTTTCTTAGCAACATATTTGTGAGTTTTTAATGTCATAAGAACATACTTATGATGATGTAAGGTGGAAAAGCTATATGAAGTATCTACATGCAATAACATTCCATCCACATAAAACACACATGAAACCAAACTGGAAGGCAATGATAGATGGCCAGACTAGGGCATTGTGTTTTTGCCTTGTTCTTCCTTTTTTCTTGAGACAGGGTCTCACCGTGTAGCCCAGGCTAGCCTCAAACCTGTGGTGTTCCTCCTGCCTCAGCCTCCCAACTGCTGGGGTTACCCATGAGCTCTACCATACCCAGCCTAAAAGATATAGTGTTGTCCCTGTGTAAACACATTGTTTTCATCAAATGTCTATGGTACACAGTCACCTGTGTTGTAGTTTTATGTGATTAACAGCACAACAGGGCTCTTTCTTTCTTTGGGGAGGGGGCAGTGGAGACAAAGTCTCACTATGCATTACAAGCTGGCCTTGAACTCACTATGGAGCCCTGGCTGGCCTTGTACTTGTGCTGATTCTCCTGCATCAGCCTCCCAGGTGCTGGAATTATAGGCGTGCACCTCCACACCTGGCCAGCCAGTAGGTTTCTCACAGTGCTCTCGCTGCAAACGCATGACCCGTATATTACACCATGCTGCTAGGACAGCTGTGATGTCACTAGATCAGGGGACTCTTTCAATATCTTTACAATCCTTTTTTACGTATTGGTACAGGGTCACCACACAGCTCAGACTCATAGTGGTCCTCCTCTCTCAGCCTTCCTAGCACTGGGCTTACAGGCATTGCCACCACGCCCAGTCTTGGGGCACCCAGGGTGGGGTCAGCACAGCATGTGGCACCAGGGGTTGAACCCTGATCCCTGTGTTTGCCTAGGCAGGTGCTCAGCCCACTGAGCTATCTCTGCAGCCCTGGACTTGCACTTTCTTCACTGGAGGGCTTGGGTGGAGAGTTAAGGAACTTAGAGGAAGGTGGTGACTGGGCAGAGCACCCATGGCCCCAAACTAGCCTCACCGGCTGTAGCTTCCACAGCCCCAGAGGACCCAGGAGGCCTGGGACCCCGCATCCAGTGTGGCTCAAAGCCAGGAGCCCAGGGAAGGCAGGGAGACAGGCAAAGCAGCCCCACTGCTGCTTTCTGCTTTCCTTTTTCAGGGTGCTGGGGCTTGAACCCAGGGCCTTGAGCTGGGCTGGCAAGTGCCCAGCTACCGCTGGCCCGATGGGTCAGTTACCCCAGCTGCCATGAGCTGGAGGCAGCTGCGTCTATGATGTGGGTTCGAGAAGGACAACCAGGATGTAGGGCCCATGACCCTGGCTCCTTCGTGCTGCGGGGCAGTGGGGGTCCTGGGCTGGGTCTGCCGCACTTGCCCCTCGCTTCCCTGTGAGAGTGCTGCTTGCACTGTTCTTCCTCATAAAGAAGCTTCCAGCAGACCATGCTGGGTCCCGCGGTACTGTCCTGAGGGATGCACTTCGGTGCTAAAACTCATCACCTCTTAGTTGTACGACCACCCTTTCTGTTCTCAGCCTGGACACATCTTACCAGTGCTTTTCAAAACAGCATCCTGTGAGAGCAGGCCGTGGTGGCACACATCTGTACTCACAGCACTCGGGAGGCTGAGGCAGGAGGATCAATGTGAGTTCGAGACCAGCCTGGACTACAAAAGTGAGCTCCAGGCCAGCCTGAACTGCATAGTGAGACCCTGTCTGTATTAGTTACTTTTTTGCTCATTGCTGGAACAAATACCCAACACTCAAAATGAAGGAAGGAAAGGGTTTTTTAGTTCACAGTTTGTGGAGGTTTCAGTCCATATTCGGCTGGCCCAAGGCTGAGTGGAACAGAGCAGAGAGCATCCAGTTCATGGCGGCGGAACAGCAACAAAATGGCGGCAGAGGTAGCCAACCAAACAGGGCAGCAGAGCAGCAGCACCAGCTCGAGCTCCAGTCTGTCTCTCTGTCTCTCATTTTATTACATTCAGGCTCTCCACCTTAGCTCCCGCCCTAGGCTACACCCATAATCCCAGAAGTACTTCCACCCATAATCCCATCAGTACTAAAACCTATAATCCCAGGGATCATGGATCAAGTCTCAAACTCTAGAAGTCCCCACCCAGTGACTCCATGAGGCTTTGAGGGGACAACTAGACATAAACCATAACACTGTCTCAAAAGACAAAATGAAAACCACACATTCTAAGTAACTCCACCCCACTCCCAGGGATAAGCAAGTCTAAACCCACCCATCACCCTGCTCCAAGCCCTCCTGCAATATCACTGGCTGAGATCTTGGCACACTGTGGGCAGGAAGAGACAAGGGAAGCTCACTTGGGGAAAGCACCCCAAGGACCCAGGAAGGGCTGGATGCCCAGGACTCAGACATGGCCAGTCTAAACCATTTACTCCTAATTTTGTGAAGGGTCCCCAGGTGGGAGGTGGCCCTGGGCCATCGTATGTGGGCAAGAAGCCAACATAAAGGGATCAAACAAAAACAGGGCCTGCGGCTCACTCCCCACCAAGTCACACCTCTGTGTGTCACTTCACCTCCTCACACCACAGACATGAGACAGCTCCGGCCAGGACCAGTCATCCTAAGATCCATCCAACTGTCCCCTGAGGCCATCAAGAACTGAAAATCTGGTGACCTGTCCCCTGGTCACCACACATCCACGGAAAGCCACCTACCCAGAGGTGGCTGTCCCATAACACGAGGGACATGTACTCCTAAGAGTTCAAGACTCAGTCTTGGTCCTGCTGTGCAGCTCACGCTGAGCTCACTTTGCAGCCCAGGCTGGTCCCGATGGCTCTCCTGCCTCTGTCTCCCGAGTGCTGGTGCTGGGATCACAGGTGTGCGCCGCCATGCCTGGTGTTGAGTCTCTTGGGTTTCTGTGCACAGAATCCAGGCAGAGGGTAGATAATGCTCCTTTCTTTCATATATATTATATATTATATATTATATATATTATAGCTGGCTCAGCCTGGCCGGGGACGGAACCACAGTCCCTGTGGTTGCCTAAGCTTTCCTAAGCAGGCACTTTAGACTGAGCTATCTCGCCAGCTGCTATACTCCTTTCTCTAAAAATAAGACCTAGATGGAAAAGAATCAATCTCAAAACCTAGAGATCAAAAATGTCAGCCTGAGTCAGCCCATTGTCACCTTCCCTGCCCCCACAGCATAGCCACCAGGCATGAAGAGCAGAGCTGGACAAACATTTTTGATCTCTAGTTTTCAGTGCTGATTGTTTTGCAGCTGGCTCTTATTTTCAGGGAAACACAGAATTTGCTCTTGTAGCCATAATACCCATGGTGCAGTTGGGACTGCAGGACCATTCCCCTTCACTCACCAGAACCTAAACAACACCCAGGGCCAGCCCCCTAACCTTGCCCTGAAGCCTGCTACCCACAGCAAAGAAAAAACAAAAACAAAAACAGAAAAAACCTTGGAGTCCCAAACCGGGACTATGCATGCATGCCAGATTCTCCAGCACGACCTTTAGTAACCTTTCTCCACCTGAAGCTCACTGAGGGTTCAGGCACACACACTGCTTCTCATGGATCCAGTTATAACAGAGTGAATTATGGGAAATGGTGTGCAGCTGACCTGACTTAACTTAAACCTGCCCATCACACTGTCAGTCATCCTCCGGAAGGTCCACTGGGGGCTCCTAGACTGTGAGCAAGACTCTAAACTCTTGAACCTGAGGTCTTCAGAGCCTTGAGAGCTCAGCCTCGGGGCCAGCTTCCCCTCTGCTGCTGAGCCTGCTCTCTCAGTGTCCTGCATCTGATCAAACCTGCTCCTGTTTCCTGAGCATCAGGTGCTGCACCCAGCTCTGCTCACTGCGCCCAAGAACCTAGGAGCCCGGCCTCCCCCGAGTCGCCCACGGCAACAGCAACTGTTTTGCCCATCAACGTTAGCCCCTCCTTGATCTCTGTGGAAGAAGCAGAATCAGAGAAAAATAGACCAGCGCTGAGAGAAAAGCTTGACCTTGAGCAGATCATGCTGTGGCTGAAGCTGGCATCATGTCCAGGCCACCCACTCTTAACCACATTCCTGCTTTTCCTTAACCCAGGCCCAGGCCTCTCCTGAGCTCCTGATAAGTAGAGGATTGATAGTGAAAGCATCAAGTGCATTTCAGAGAGTGAGTGCTTCACCCGTTGGCTGCTCCAGCCAAGCAGCCGCAGGACTGGGACCCCAGCAGACACAGGCTGGGGTGGGGCGCTGGGGTGGGGCGCAGGGCAGGCAGAGGGGGACCTCCAGCTGCAGTGGCGGTGGCTGGAGACTCCAGAACGACCGAATGACCCGGAGGAAACAAAACGATGGCGCAGCACAAGAAAACCTGTTAACGTGAAACTAGAATTGATATCTTAAGAGAAACAAAGAACAGAATACCAAAGAAAAGGAAAAAAATTCAAGAAAGAGTTCCTTCATAAATATATATTCATTGGGGCTGGGGAGATAGCTCCGAGGCACAAGTGCCTGCTGGGCAAGTGCAAGGTCGTGAGTTCAAACCTGGTCCCACAAAAAAAAAAATATATATATATATATATATTCACACAATTTTAAAATTCAAATGAGGGCTGGGACCACGGTTCAATCCCGTGTACCACATGCTGCACCCACCCCACCGCCAGGGCAGGCTGAGCCGGTCATAGCATAAATAAATGAAGTTTAAAAAAAAAAATAAAAAATTCAAATTCAAATTACGGGCATGAGCTGCCACGCCCAGTTCAATAGCCAGCACTTAGGAGGCAGAGGCAAGAGGATTGTTGAGAGTACCTGAACATCCTGGGCTACAAAGTGAGCTCAAAGCCAGCCTGAACAACACAGCAAGACCTTGTCTCAAAAAGACATAAAGGAATACATAAATAAACATCCGATGAGAGTTGGGTGTGGTGGTACATACCTATAAGCTCTTACTCAGGAAGTGAAGCTGGAAGATCTCAACTTCAACCCCAGCCTGGGCAACTTAGTGAAATCCTATCTTAATTTTTTTAATGTATTATTTAGCTCAGAGTCTGCAGGATCTACAGGGTCTCACTGTGTAGGTCAGACTCATAGTGATTGTTATGGTTTATGTCTAGTGGTCCCCCCAAAGCCTCATGAGTCATTGAGCTGGGACTTCTAGAGTTTGAGACTTGATCCATGATCCCTGGGATTATGGGTTTTAGTACTGATGGGATTATGGGTCTCAGTACTTCTGGGATTATCGGTGTAGCCTAAGGCAGAGGCTGAGGTGGAGAGCCTGAATGTAATATAAAGAGAGACAGAGAGACAGGCTGTAGCTGTTGCTCTCTGCTGCCCTGTTTGGTTGGCTACCTCTGCCACCATTTTGTTGCTGTTCCGCCGCCATGAGCTGGATGCTCTCTGCTCTGTTCCACTCAGCCTTGGGCTGGTCGAATATGGACTGAAACCTCCACAAACTGTGAGCTAAATAAACCTTTCCTTCCTTCATTTTGAGTGTCGGGTATTTGTCCCAGCAACGAGTAAAATGTAACTAAGACAGTGATCCTCCTGTGTTCAGCCTCCCAAGTGCTGGGATTACGGGCATGCGCTGCCACGCCCAGTTCAATAGCCAGCACAGCAGACTGGGGACTGAACCCTGGCCACTGCATTAAAATAAAATTTTTAAAAGGCTGTGGAGGGAGCTCAGTGGTGGAGCACTTAGCGCGTATATAAGATGCTCTGGGTTTGATCCCTCACACTGCGCAGAGGAAAAAGAAAGGAAGGGGGAAAGGAAGGAAAAAAGGGGAAGCTTTTTCGATAAAAATGCAGCTAATAGGTATCACCCAGAGACAGAAGGGGAAGAGGAACGGGAAGAAACTGAAATGATAGAATGTTTCGCAGAACCACGTGGTACGAATTTCTAGAATTAGACTACGAAGCCCAACACAATAATGCAGAGGATAATGCTAATAATCACAGTACCAAGGCACTCTCCAGAATACAGCATCATGAATTTTCAGACAGCTGCAGACGAAGGGCAGATGGAGCTGGTTTTATAAAGCATGTTCAAAAGTGCTCCTTACTGTGGATTGAAATGATCATGGAGTTTTTTTTCTTCAAATATTCTCTTCTTTTATCTAACGCCATCGCTATTTTCCATCCTTTGCTCTTTGGATTCTGCTCACCCTACCTAAGCCAAATCTTTCTTTCTTTCTTCCTTCCTTTCTTTCTTTCTTTCTTTCTTTCTTTCTTTCTTTCTTTCTTTCTTTCTTTCTTTCTTTCTTTCTTTCTTTCTTTCTTTCTTTCTTTCTTTCTTTCTTTTTCAGCAGAAATTTACCAGATTCAGGACATTCTTTAGCAGAACAGAGTCCCACAGGAAGCCTGGGGCCAAGGGCGCCTCGGCCTTGCCTGATGCGGGTGATGAGCCTCCTCCACTTAACCTTTCTCATTTATCACTCGGTTGGAAAGGGAAGGTGTCTTTCTTTCCAAAGGCGATTTTTCAAGCTCTTTCATGAACGTGCTGGGGAATAGCGCTGCCCACTCTCCCTTCCTCCCCTGCAGAGAGCTCCCCGCAGTCGGGGCTCTGGGCGACACCTGGCGCCGTGTCCCGGAGCCCCCCCACCCGGCGCTGACATCGCGTACCGGGCACACACGGCCACCGTCCTTCTGCCCTCCTTGCCCCACGGAACGCGTGTTCGAGGCTCCGGAGGTGGCAGCCACGGGCTCGGGCACCCAGAGCACGAGGAGCAGGCGGCATCTCCAGCAGCGACCCCTGCCCCGAGAGTCCCCTGGAAGCGCTCGTGTCTCCTGTCGGGCGCGTGATGAAGGCCAGTCGTCGCCGCAGGAGGACGACCCGACGCCAGGGTGAGCGACGCCCTACGGACGCCGCTGCGCCGCGCAAGCGGAGAGCGCAGCGCCTCGAGGTCGAGGCCCGGGTCGCCGTCTCGCAGCCAGGGCGGGCCGCCCGCGCTGCCTCCAAAAGACCTTCCGCAGCTGGCAGTGCAAATGCATTTTGGGGTAGAGAGCAACGTTTTTGCTCCTAAACCTGCAATGCACAGGTGTCTGATTGGGGGGGGGGGTCTTTTTTAATACTGAATTTTTGTTTCGTTTTTTAGTTTAATTAAGTTTTTTTGGTACAATTTAGGTTCCCAGAATGCTCACATTCATTTAGGGAATTTGCACCTCTACATGTTATCTCTTGATTCCTTTCTTCTTCTTCTTCTTCTTCTTCTTCTTCTTCTTCTTCTTCTTCTTCTTCTTCTTCTTCTTCTTCTTCTTCTTCTTCTTCTTCTTCTTCTTCTTCTTCTTCTCCTCCTCCTTCTTCTTCTTCTCCTTCTCCCTCTTTCTCTTCCTGTTCTTCTTCCTCCTCCTCCTTCTTCTTCTTTCTGTTCCCTAATTTCACCCAGTTCCCTTCCACACTCACAAAGCTCTGATCTCATTTTACCCCCCGCTTTGTTTTACTGTATGTGGTACAGGGTCTCAATACACAGCTTAGACTGGCAGTTCAGTGACTTTCCTGTTTTCAGCCTCCCCAGCACTTTGATTACAGATGTGTGCAACCATGTCTGGGCTAGGTGGCAACTCAGCATGCCCAGGGGGCAGGGACAGTGGTGTCAGGGATCAAACCCCAGTCCCTGTGCTGACCTAAGCAGGTGCTCAGTCTGCTAAGCTCTCTCACCAGCCCTATTTTACCCTTTTTTCTTTCTCTCCATTCCTTTTTCCTCCCCCCCCCAGCACTTTTTGAGCATTTTTTTTCTTATTTCACAATATCTAAGTATATTTTGGTTCTTATTTACATGTTCAGTTTCTCACACCGGAGAGAAATGTGATACACATGTGTGTTGGATTTATTTCATGATTATGTTCTCAAGTTGCATCCATTTAGCTATAAATATTTCAATTTTATCCTTTTTCATGGCTGAGTAATACACAGTATAAAAAAATCTACATCATCTTTGGCCATTCATTGGTTGATAGTATTTGAATTGGTTCTAAGATTTACCTATAACAAACTGTGCCACTGTAATCATGGGTGTGCTTATGTCACTGGTGTATGATACTGTTATGGTTTGTGTATACAGGTGTCCCCAAAGCCTCATGCAGTCATGAAGTGGCTTCTGGAATTTGTGATTGATTACTGTGGGTATGGATGCTGCACCTCCCCTGGGGCAGGTGATTTGCATTGCAGTGGAAGCGAAGAAGAGAAGTTAGCTGCTTGAGCTGCTGCTAGCTTTCCCTGTGCTCTTGCTCTTAGTTGCCACCATGAAAGGTTATTTTCTGCTGTGTGCCTCTCTGCCTTGGAGCCAGTTGAATATGGACTGAAACCTGCAGTACCTGTGAGCTAAATAAACCTTTCCTTCCCTCATTTTGAGTGTTGGGTATTTGTCCCAGCAATGAGAGAAGAGTAACTAAGACAGATACTTTTTAATTCTTCCAGAAATACAGCCTGAAGGGAAATTAGCTGGGTCATATGAGATCTGTAATCCTCGTCTGAGGAATCTCCACACTGACTTCCACAGTGTGTGTGTCACAGCCTACTGTCCCACCAACAGTAGACCCCACAGCCTCTCTAGCATTTGTTTTTGGTTGATTTATTGATGATAGCCATCCTTCCGGGAATGAGATGGAATCTTAGTGTTGTTTTAATTTGTATTTTTCTGATGACAACGATGTTGACCTTTTGACCATTTTTTATGCATTTAGTACAGGGTCTACAGGGTCTCACTACACACACTGGACTTGTAGTGATCTTCCTGTTTTCCATCTCCCAAGCACTGGGGTTACAGGGTGCACCACTATGCCCAGTCTAAGTTCCTGTCCCAGTGTGCCCCCAGGGGTGGGGCTGGCATGGCACACTGGGGTATTTTTTCATATATTTATTTGTCACTTGTACTTCTGAGAAGTGTGTATTCATCTCAGATTCCCATTTTTGGACTGAGTTTTTGAGTTTGGAGGGTCAAAAATTTTTAAAATTCTTTATACATTCTAGACACTAGTCCTCTGTCCAAAGAGCAGCCAGTAAAAAATATTCTCCCACTCTGCGGGTTGTCTTTTACTTTGCATGTGATTGATTTCAAAAAGCTGTGCAAAACCTTTTTGAAAAAGATGAGATCGCAAATGTGGATTATTTGTGATAATTCCTTTGTGATGAGGGTGTTATTCATAAAAATTCTAAACAATCCAATATCAGTCAATGAACATATAATTAGAAGCCTCTCAACAAAGAAATAGCCAGGATGATGGATACACAGCTGAGTTCCACAAGACATTCTGAATGGATCTAATGCTGCTACTCCTCAATCTCTTTAATAAAATCAAAAGGAGAGCAATTCTCCCAAACTCATTCCTTAGAAGCAAGTATTATCTGATACTAAAGCAGGGAAGGATCCAGGCAGAAGATAGAACTATAGGCCAATCTCTCTAATGGACATGGATGCAAAAGTCTTCAAAAGGTACTAGCAAATGGGATGTAGCAAATCATCAGAAAGATTATTTACCATATGGGCTGGCAAGATGACTCAGTGGTCTAAAGCGCCAGCTTAGGCAACCACAGGGACTGTGGTTAAATCCCTGGCACCACACGCTGCACCAGCCCCACCCCCAGGGCAGGCAAAGCCAGCCATAACAGAAAAAAAGAAAGAAAGGAAATTTAAAAAAAAAAAAAAAAAACTAAAGAAAGTCAGAGCCAGCCAGATAGCTCAGCGGATTAAAGCATCTGCTTAGGTAGACACCGGGCCTGGGGTTTGATCCCCAATGTGTTCTGCCAGCCCTGCTCCCAGGGTGCACTGAGATGGTGATGAGACTAGGCATGGTGGTCTACACCTGCAATCTCAGCGCTTGGGAGGCTGCAAACAGGAGGATCACTGTGAGTTTGATCTGTGTAGTGAGACCCTGTCAGAGTCTCTTCCTGGTTCTCGTCTCGGCCTAAGAAGTCTAAACTTACAATCCTAAAACCACTTGGTGGAATTCCACCAAGTTAATGCCAATCTACCACTCCCAGTGTAACCCACAGCGATAAGAAAGATACTAAGACACACACACACACACACACACACACACACACATATATATATATATATATATATATATATATATATGTCACACTATATGTACAAACTGCAATACTCTGGAAAAGCAGATCAAAGAGGACGTCAGAAAAAGGAAAGACATCCCTTGCCCTTGGGTAGGGAGAACAATGTAGTGAAGATGGATGTACTCTCAAAATTTCTATACAGATTTAATGCAATCTCAATCAAAATACTAGTAGCCTACCTCACGGAACTAGGGAAAATGTTCTTAAAATTCATTTGGAAACAAAAGAGACCTACAGTAGCAAAAATACTTGTGAGCCACAAAGGCAAGGCAGGGGGCATCACAGTCTCTGACTGACTGGAAATTATGCTACAGAGCTACTGTGCTAAAAACGGCATGGTATGGGCAAAGACAAACAAAACAAAAGAAAAACAGAGCCGGAGACCATTGGAATAGATTAGAAGATGAGAAAGCAACTCCAGACACTCTAGCCATTCAGTGCTCCACAAAGTGGCCGAACATGTTCCCCAGAGGAAAGATAGCTTCTGTAATTCATGGTGCGGGGAAGACTGGCTTTCCATATACCAAAGGGTAAAGCTAGGCCCACATGTAGCACTACACACTAAACTAAAATCAAAGTGGACATAAGACCTAAATATTGAGGCAGAAACATCAAACCTGCAGAATATTCTTTAGGGTATTGTGGGTCCATTCAAAACCATCCACACATGCATGTTTCTGAGTATGGATATCTCAGGGTTTCTGTTCTGCTTCTACCTGGCTACTCAGTCATATAAGTCCATTAAATGAAAACTAATGCCCGCCAGGCATGGTGGCGCATGCCTGTAATCCCAGCACTTGGGAAGCTGAGGTAGGAGGATGACTGTGAGTTCAAGGCCAGCCTGGATTACAAAGTGACTTGAAGGCCAGCCTGAACTACATGGCAAGACCCTGCCTCAGAAAAGACCCAAGAATGTTTTTATATGGCCGACCTGAAGCCAGTCAGGTTGCAAAGGAACCACATCCCATGTATCTGAGTGGAAGTAGCTCGTCCTCATCCAGGGGACAACTGAGTTGTGCTGGCGAGAGAAGCAGGTGGCCCGGCTTCACCACGGCAGGATAGATACACATGTAAGGTGGCATGAGGGTGGGAGGCAGCCTCACACATTCTTTATTAGAATTTGCCTTTATGATAGTCTGAAGCTCAGGAAATGGCTGGTGATAAAAGTCCTAGTTGGTCTTCTCACTAACACTGTCTTTCATCTGTGGCTGGCTAGGTCTCTATGGAGTCACTCCAGTGAACAGACCCTGTACTCAGGCTGCAGCACTGGCTGATCAGGAAGCCTCAAGAGAGGGGTGACCTGCCATATATATATATATGTATTGGCTGGCTCAGCCTGCCATGGGGATGGAGCTGGCACAGCCTGTGGTGCTGGGGATTGAACTATGGTCCCTGTGGTTGCCTAAGCTTGCCTAAGGAAGCACTTTAGACCGCTGAGCCATCTCATGGGCCCCAACCTGCTAGAGAATTTCATTTGAAATAAGCCCATTCTCTGGCACTGGAGAATAAAGGACTGGGAAGATGAACACAGATTGGGCCGTGTTGTCCACGACATAAGCTGGGAGGGAAGCTTAGACAGGGTCGTGTTCTCCCTGAAAGAATCAGAGGCTGTATAATTTTGCCTTCCCTAATGTCTTTTTCCAATTAGCTCTGCCCATGTGCTGCTGCTATCCAGCCTTCTTTGTTCAGTGTCAGAAGCAGGTATTTTAAATGATGATTAAGTGTCTATAAATGACACATCAGGATCCAAAAACTCAGTGTTAATCAGGAAAGGGTTTTAAGATCCCTTTTCACCTGAACACCTCATCAGCAACAAACCGAACATGCCTGGCCTTGCCCATGACACTCGCAGCAACGGCTGGCCTGTGGGAGTCATCCCAAGAGCGATGTGCATCCTGCAGCCCCACGTGGAGGCATCTGGTCGGCCTTCAGGCCAACTGCTTCCATGCGGAGCATCTCAGGCTCTCCTGGAACTCTCAGAAAAGGCTAGAAATTGAGCTTTCATCCTCAGAAAACAATTTTTTCGGGACATAGCAATGCTACAGCGAGAAGAGGAGTGCTTACAATTCCACCACAGCTTGAGAAACACTGAAGTTCCTGGCCAACCGCAGAGGAGCCAGTATTTCAGTGCCTTCAGGGTGTGTCTGTTCATCACTCCTGAGGATGAGGCATCAATCCTGCTTCATCAACAGAAAACATGGGAACTCAGCCTCCAGGGATAGCTCTCTACCCTGGGTACGCCCCCTGCAAAGCTCAGGTTGAAATTACGCCTTTGTGTGGTTAGTCAGGGACCCATTGTTCCCAGGATGAATATCCTATTCATTACAGCTTTCTGACCACTAAGGCCTCAAAATCCTGACCTTACCACTGGATGAATTTAATGGTCTTGACGCATCTCTGTGGTTAGGAGGCAGGCTGTTGTCCTTGACTGAGTGAAAGAGCTCCTCCTAGTAAAGGGCAGAGTCCCCCACACACCTGCCTTTGTTAGGAGTGATATACATATATCTATATCTATATCTATATACATATATATCTATATCTATCTATCTATCTATATCTATCTATCTATCTATCTATATATATATATGTGCATAGTTATGGATGACTAGTGCTTGTCTGCTTAGTTCCTGATAAGACCCAAGTGAGTTCCTGTTTCCTTAAGTTTTCTATTTTCTGAGACCTTTAGGTTCCAATTTCCCCCTTTGGTTTCCTGGTCAAGAATAAAGTCACCGCTTCCTGTTAGCTGCCCGAGGGCTCACTTTCCCGTTAGCTGCCCGAGGGCTCACTTTCCATTAGCTGCCCGCAGGACCCGCACCATCTCGAAACACCCCAATCACCTTCCCCAATCCCCCGAATAATGTACGCTATTGGCTTCTGTAAAACCTGCTTGCTAAATCCCTCATTAGCATAGACAGCCTATAAAAACCCGTATCCACCGAGGCTCGGGGTCTCTCTCCTGGGGGGGGGGTGACCCTA